>JAYMSL010005174.1:0-10364 GCA_036897195.1 Plantago coronopus
TGGTACTAACATTGTAACAAGTGCTTGGTTTTGTCATTTGAACAGGCAGTGAGATTTCAAACATTGGAAGCTGGTTTGTGTGGGTATGAACAGTTCTGGCCTTCTGGGTAGAGGGACGAATTTGTTTGGTTATGTTATATGGTGATATTAGACATATTGTGTAGTGGTTTGTTATGTTAGTAGCGTGTCAGAGGTTAGTCAGCATGGACAATTTGGTTTCTTTAGGTTGGTTAATGATTTCTTTCTAATTCATCTCGACACCCTGCAATTTATATCGATTCATGTCTTGCCTACATGAGATATTGTGTATCGGTCTAAGCTAAACCTTTCAAACCTCATGAGCTATTGGTGTTTGGCTATCTTGGGGTTTAGTCCTAGTCGATTACATCTCCCTCCTCTAGATGGACATGTTTTCATTTGGCGGGTGACATATTTATACGGGTTGAGCCTCTCTGGTGCAAATCTTTTGCACTTTTTGTACATTTTATAATTATAATAATATTTTGCCGATTCCAAAAAATATAATAGGTATGATTATTTCATTCATTAAAGGGTATTTAATAAACATTAAATACTTGAATTTCCAACAATAGACGCGAATAAATAGAGGTAGAAGCAAAAAACCGTTAAGTTTAACGGCAAACTCAACGGAAGGAGCATTTGTGCAGAGTTCTAGAAAACATAAGGTACATCCGTGCAATTTTAAGAACATGTGGTACATCCGTGCAGATTTCGAAGAACATAAGGTATTACCCAGTGTTGTTGATGGTTCTTGTTATTCTCATTTTTGTTACGCTCGAGTCTGTTTACTAGTTAGGAGATAAACTTTTCGTCCACTAGAAGGACAGATAGGAGTTGGGTCATAGCGTGACGGGATTCCCATGGGGCGTGGTGGTTCTAGTGTTGGTATTGTTTGTGCCGGTGTGGTTGAGGGGCGATGCATGGTGGTGAAGAGGATGACCTATTTTGAAAATGATCCTCGATCTTCAAGGGTCTTGTTGGCGGGTTCAGTATGAGGTTTCCCTCGTCGGTTTGGTGGAAGCTCTCGAAGTTGTTGGGCTTACCTCTAGTTTACAGTCTCGTGTTTGGTTCAGCTAGGCATATCACTATGATTTGTTGGTTCGGTTGTTATATAGCTCTGTTAGATCATCTTGGAGGCTACTTCACTGCTAGGGTTAAGGTTTTGGACTTTGGAGATGACGTTAGGTTGTGGGATGAGGAGTTTGAGGTTGAGGTTTAGTTGGAAGACTTTTGAGTACTATTTTGAGGTGAAGGAGTCCTACTATGGTTTAGGTGTTCGAAGAGGTGTAAGCGACCTGTGTGTTTGGTTCCGGTTCGAGTCGTGTTTCAGGTTCAGGCCTGGGTGTTGGCTCAAGCGTTAGTTTAAGTGAATTCGAGTTTGGGTATGTGCGGTTTAGGTGAATTCATGTATTGCTGGTTCAGATTCGGGACGTTGGTTCAGGTGTTGTTGGGCTATGGGAGTTGGTTTAGGTGTTTTGGGGTGTGGGGGTGCAGATAAGTTTCGGTGGTAAATCTCGGAGGTTGACTCTCGGTTAGGTCTGTTGCCATCGTTCTAATTGTTTACGAGCATTTCTTATGCCCTTTTCTCATTAATAAACATATAAAAAAATTGCCGTTTCAATAAAAAAAATAGTAGTGGAGTGTTGATGTATGGTCTTTTTTTTTTTCTTTTTTTTTTTTAGAAATGGCAAACTATTACAAAGTAGTACAAATTATCAAGTAATAAATGTACACCTAAATCTGCGCCTTGTAAAACTTGAACCCCAAACCTCTTATTTGCAACTCCTCTCCTCTACAGTTGGACCACCTTATGAATTTCTGGTGAATTCAGTTCGGATAGAGGACCGCATATTCAAATGGTGCATGAATAACTCTGCGGAGAACGTTCATAGGACGTTATAAGTACTATTCAAAATATTAATCCAACTTTAGACTAATTAAGCCGAAAAACGAAGTTTAGCTTTTGACAATGAAAAGCCGCTATGACTAGTTAATGGAGAATACATAATGAGTATTGACTTGGATTCAGATAAGATCAAAATTGGGTTAACAATGGCTCCAAAGTAATTGAGGCTTAGGTGTATGGATGGAGACATTTTAACTATATATTGTTTCTTTTTTTTTGGAAAGATAAACTTCATTAACCACTACCAAATATTACAACACATTAAACAACCGTTTTCAACTTCCTACGGTTAACTACCACTACTAGGTCTTGTTCGAGCAAGAGAAAGCTACGAGGGGCTAATGTTAACTATATATTGTTCATCTAACGGAAAAGAATTAACTCAATTATGAAATTAGCTATATTAATACTTGGAAAGTCCACGGTGAACTTTAAAAAAAAAAGGGTTGATGTTTATGATAAAATGACTTACGTATATTATGAAACAGTTAATATTCATAATATAATAATTCATGTATTATGAATATTTGATTTTCATGACAAAATAGTTAATGGAGCATAATCTGAGTGTCTGAGTTTATCTCCTGACCAGTCAACAGACTGTATAGTTATTGAGTATCAGAATTCAAATCTGGACCGTTAGACGCAACACATGAAATAGTCAGAAAATTAATCAAGATGAATAACGTTGCACACAAGTTTCAAAACTCATTACATTGCGTAGAATTAAGGTAACATACTCCGGATTTCGTTATTATTCATTTGTTCATCAATTTTTTTAGCTTAATATGCCATATGGTATTTTCCTAGCTTGCTCCAGCAGCGCCTGAACACTTCACTATCTTTTTTTTTAAAATTTCTTCGTTTGTACTTATACTATATATAGAATGTTTGTACAATATATTACAAGAATCTAGTTTGGGCTAGAGGTTTGGACTGAGTGTCTCATTCACCACGTGTCGAGTTCGACACTCGGTTCATTGACTGTTTTTTTACCCATTTGTTATTGTTTTTACCCATTTGTTATTTTATTCTAGTATTAATTTATTTACTTATTATATTTTATTAATTTATTTAAATTATAAATAAATATATATAGTATTAATACTTGATACAAATGAAAAACATATGAAACAAGAAAAGAAATGGCAAAATAAATAAAAAAGAGGGGCTGAACTGCTGGAGTAGTTTTTTAGGATGGAGATGAGTTTTAGTGGAATGCTGACGTGGCAGAGTTGAGCCTCAAGTTGAGGCTGAACTGCTGAGATAGCCTAGATTTATGCTCATTTAGATTACTAGAAAATGTACACTCGATCTACTCGTGCAAAATTTATAAACGTATATTTTGCTATCTTAATAATAACGTTCATATATACAGTAGTCATAAAATCCACAATACGTAGTGAAATACAGAGATGCTCGCTTCCTTTCTCTATTGCGAACCACAGAATTTTGCATCACACGAAAATTCCACAAGTGAGTTACGTTCCCTTCCGACCAATTCCACCCCCATCCAATCGAAAATGCATGTCGGAAGTTTTCATGAAAACTCGCACTCAACAAAAAACCGTGTGTTTGGCTCTGGATTCTAATCCAGTAAACTCAGTTGAATTTCATCATTTTCTTGTTTGTTTTACAATTTGTGTTCAGTTTTGTAAAATTTAGTTTTCTTTTTTTTTTTTTCACTCAATTCACCCCCTAGCAACTAGCCTATCCCTTTATTAGAGTCTTTATTGTTTATTGTTTACTTACTCACTTTCCTTCTCTTTATGATATTTCCTAATTAAATTACATTACTTTTCTTCATAATATATGACTACAAATTTCTCCGTCAATCAAATCATTATATATTAAAATATCTTTCAATATTTCAACAAACAAATCTTACAATCTATTACACAACTTATTCAAATATAATAATTATACCTACTATAATCACAATCCACTCCCAAACTGGTAATATCTTAGGTAATGTAATTATAACTGGTGGTTTGGAGCGGTAAAAAGTGGATTTCCCTTTTGAGAACATTTCTCATGCTCGATGTATATCAGACTATTTGGCCAACAACCTATTTATCTGTTAAGGCCCTTAACGGAGAAATGCGTTGCATTTTTTGTTTTGCAAGCCGTTAACTAAGGGGCTTAAATTTTAAGGTATTTGGTCCACTTTTCCTCCTACTTATTTGTTTCACACTCAAACACATCTATTACACCTTCTTACACATACCCCACACTTTTATCTCTTAAACACATACCCCACCTCTTACACCTTTCTTACGCATATTTTACACTCCTACTATTATTTCCATATAAAAGCTACAAAACTCTTAAATCATATCAAACATAATTCTCAATTCTTAGTTAAAACTATTTACTATTTCTCAACTAGTTCACTCTCAAAACTTAACTAGCTAACTCTTTATCAAATAGTTCGTATATTTTTCTTTATTAATAAATTTCGGCATTTTTTAACTTAGTTGGATAATCTTAACACTTTGCCATTGGGTGAAGAAAAGCTTACTAGTAACATGGCAATATTTAGTAGATTTTGTGGTCCTATTTTGAAGAATTGGCAACTTATGGTATAAAATAAATTATGCCAAATGCATTCACGACCTAGGCCCCTACAAATGGCATGCGACAATTCATTCTTGGCTCTTAGTACAAATTTCATTCAATGATATGTTGAATCTTTTATGAGCAAGCAATTTACTTTTTACCCCATTCCGTGTCCTTTTTACCAATTTACCCCCAAACATTTACTGCTCGCTGCTCCAGCAGTCAGGACTTCAGATACTTTTAGATTCACATTTATTGTGCCATTAATTAATTATGGCATGTTTAGTTAATTAATAAATTTGTTAATTTATTATGTTATAGAATTCAATAATAAATCTTTATTTGATAATAAATAAATCAAATATTTGATTTTTTCTTTCTATGAGTTCTTTTGAATTATAAATCTTTATTAATAGTACCAGTAGTACTCTTCTTCGTTTCACACTTCACTGTCTTCACCAAAAACCGCACGCATTTCTTCTCATCAGATGCCATAATTGTGTCACGAACTTTACAACTTCACGTCTGTTGAAGGTATAATTGCTTCTGACAACAATTCTACAACTAGTTTTCTTCGGATATAAGCTGCTGTCCAAGGAATAAAAAGAATTAACCCAAGATTTACTTTTATTTCTTTTTAGTGGTTTGCTTTTGCAGAAGGCAAAGTGTGGAATCGACAGTTTGTTGCTCAATTGGGGCTAAGTGAGTATCGTTGACTGTTTTTTGTGAGGAAAGATTCAATTTTTAGCTGAACCCGGAAGGTCGAGATGGAGGATTATCAAGTGATTGAGCAGATTGGAAGAGGAGCTTTTGGAGCTGCTTATCTTGTGCTTCACAAAACTGAAAACAAGAAGTGAGTTTTTCTGTTCTTTCTTGATGGTGGAAATCAAAGTTTCTGTTTTATTTATGTTTAGTCAGTGTTTTTAGTCATTTGTGGGCTGAATTTTGACCTGTGTAAGTTTGCTTTTATGCTTTGATTGAAAGAAATTGTGAAACAGAAGATTATGTTCAACAAATTGTGGATTCATACTATGTGAATAAATCTTTTATTGAAATCTCGGCTTTAGGATGCATATATGAGTTCCTGAAGAAACTAGACAATTTGGGGATTTACTAGGTAATGGTTTTAGTCATTTGTGACCTGAATTTTGACCTGTGTAAATTTAATTTTATGCTCTGATTTAAACAAAATGTGAAATTGAAGAAAGTGTATCGATGCAACAAATAGGTGAATCGATCATTTATTGAAATCTCGGTTCTAGGATGTATATATTAGTTCCTGAGAAATTAGACAATTTGGGGATATCTACTTGTAGTTTGTTATGATTGGAAGGACCGGTCAAAGTTAAGTAAGTCGACACAAAAAGCAACAATTTATTGATTTAAAATAGGTGGATAAATCTTAAGATTTCGGTTACTGATGGGTTTAGGCTCCTCAAGCAGAGGCTATCTGGGATTTTTTTGAAACTTCTGTAATGTGTCTGAATGAATAATGGAAATTTTGTAAAGAGAAAAAGCTTGAATGTCTTAAAGAGTTTCTAACTAATGCGATGAGTTGAAAAATTTAAAAACTAGCCATTGTTGGTAGTACATTTTAAGCTATTCAAGGAACTTGCTGTGATTATACAAAGAAAAAGAAGGTTTCCATGTGCCTGGATTTTGACTTGATCTGTTTACGAGCATCTTGATGGAGGTCTAGTAATTTTGTCTGTTCTGTATGACAGGTATGTTCTAAAGAAAATTCGTCTTTCAAAGCAATGCGAGAAATTCAAAAAAACAGCTCACCAGGAGGTTGTTCTTACTATTTCCAGGCTTCCAGGGCCTTAATCGCCATTACAATTCTAGTATTATCAATTATAACTCTCTACAGTTATGGCTTTACATTATTTTTCCAAGGCGTATAGCAGCTGCTTGGTGGTTTATTCTGTAACTCCAGTTGATAGGTATATTTATCAGCTTGTGAACATTACTATGATATGTGATGTTTGTCCACCTCTGTTGCAGATGAATTTAATTGCGAAACTACAACATCCATACATTGTTGAGTATAAAGATTCTTGGGTAGAAAAGGTACTGTAAAATCCATGATCTTGATAACTAGGCCGAGAGCTTTTTCGTTAGATTGTCTGCTATTGCTCTGACAAAAATAACAATGTTTTGTTTTACCATTCTCTAGGAAAGCTGTATTTGCATCGTGACCCAGTATTGTGAAGGTGGAGATATGTAAGTTCTGAAAAAAATTTAAAAATTGCACCCCTTGGTTGCAGTTATTAGATTTTCTGAGTTTTTGGACTTCTATATTTGTAAGGCCATGCTTCAGGGGATGCAGTATTTTGTAAACCATTATGGTTAACAATTACTCTTGATTTTAAACAAGTATTTGAAAAAACTCAACCCCGTTGCGCTCACTTTATGTTTTTTTTTTGTTGATATTTTTATTTATGCAGATCGAATATGATAAGGAAGGCGAGAGGAGCATATTTTGCGGAAGAGGTACTCACATTGATGAGTTTAACTGTCTGTGCCTACATTACCTAACTTAAGACTAATAGTTCCATGTTTTTGGCTCCAGAGAATTTGCAAATGGCTGACACAGTTATTATTAGCCATTGACTATCTTCATTCCAATCGTGTCCTTCATAGGGATCTTAAGGTTTGATGATATTTGTTACACTTGTCATAAATATATATAATCAATACGGTGAATATACAAGTTCTTGTTTTCTTGGTGCTTACATGCATCCCATTTGCAATTTTCCAGTTATCGAACATATTCATCACAAAGGAAAATGACATCCGTATAGGTAAAAAGAAGGCTGAATCAACTCCTCAATAACTTTTCTATCATCCTTTTTTTTTTGTTTTAAATCTAATATTTTTTTTTTTGAATAGGCAAATCTATTCTACTCCTACACTAACTACACTAACCCAATAGCACCTTATATCACCACACCAATACCAACCTTATATCACCAAATAAATCTCCACCTCCGGGAATCGAACCCGGACCTCTCACCAATACACCCTGCACCTTACCACTGCACCACCCCCTGGGTTCTTATTATTTCTATGGAAATTTTGCAGGTGATTTTGGATTGGCTAAACTTCTTGACGGGGAAGCCCTTGCCTCTTCGGTATGAATGATACTATTACTTCCTATTATAGCATACCAAAGCACGGTTAATAACTGTTGTGTTGTTACCAGGTTGTTGGGACCCCTAATTATATGTGCCCAGAGCTTCTTGCAGATCTTTCATATGGCTACAAATCAGACATCTGGTCTCTAGGTAACTTTTAAATTATGTGAAAATTGCATCTGTCATATTGTCAGATTATTCAAGCACCATATTTCCTCTGCTTAGGTTGCTGTATGTTTGAGATAGCTGCTCACCACCAAGCATTTAGAGCTCCTGTAAGTTTCATTACTCATAATTTTACCACTGTTTGATGTTAAAAGTTTTGGATGTACACAAAATATTTTGTTCAGCTTTATGCAAGATTTACTAAAATTGGCACCGTGGTTTAATTTCTAGGATATGGCGTCGCTTATCAACAAGATCAACAGAACCTTGATCTCACCGTTGCCTATTGTATACTCATCTACTCTGTAAGTGCCTACATGTTTTTATATGGCTGGTCCCTGATAAGCTGACTTATCAGCTTGTTCAGCTTGTTTTGGCAATTTTTTGAACTCAATATAAACACATTCTGCCGGAAATGCTTGTGGTGCTAAATTCAATTCCAGTTACATATCCTGCCGGAAATGCTTTCAATATTAACACATGAACCTTTTAAGCATATTCCATCTAATGTGATTAATTATGTCTGTACAATGTAAATGTGATTTTTTTTTCTTTTCAAATTAGTAAAAGCCCTCTTATTTTTGCACCATATCAAACAGGCAAATTAATGCTGGCAGGATCTTGTTTTGATTGTTTTGGAACTTTATAGAAATCAAACTAATCAATATTTTACGTTATAAGCGCAAAAGAAAAATAATGGCAACTATGGTTGAAGATCCTAGACGTCAGGCATTTTACCCCATATTATCCCAGTTCTCGTAGTAATGTTTCTGTACCAAGTGGATTGCAATTTGCAAGTGTAATGAACTCTATTAATCTTCAGTAAACAGATCATCAAGACCATGCTAAGGAAGAGCCCTGAGCATAGACCAACTGTAAGTCTCTTCGACACTCCTTATTTCTCTCATTCTGTAAAGTTAGCATTAATTCGATTTCCTTCGATTCCATAGGCTGCAGAGCTGCTGCGTCATCCACATTTGCAACCATTCCTCTTAAAGTGTCACAACCCGTCTACCGTCTTTCTTCCTGTAAAATCTCCGTCTCCAAACAGCACAAGGGAGAAAACAACAAGATCTTCATCTCCCAATGTTTACCCAAAGGAGAACACAAGATCTTCATCTCCCAAAAGCTCCGCGGGCAAGAAGTACCATGTAGAAAGAGAATCAAAACTGAAACAGCGGGAATTACTACCGTTATTTGATGAAAACGCCCATGTGGAGTACCCCAACCTATTGGATGACGACCCATTGACCGAAGAAAAACTTGAGACCAAGCGGGTTGACCCTACGAGCTACTCCGGGCAGGTTTCTCATGACAGTGAAGATTCTAAAAGTGGTGACACGAGTTTAGAGACAACTGCCCAGTTTGACTCTCCATCGTTTAAAGAGAGCATGGGTACACTAGATTCTTTGACTGTACAATCAAATAATGCACTATCTGAAGAACATGAGGAGATAGCAAAATCGGAAAATGGCATCACGAGGAGTGAAGAAATGATCACTAATATGCCGGTATCCGATGGCAATGTCGCTAAAGAGACGGAAAACCAGACTAGAGATGAGAAATTCGACATAATGAGCATGCCTAACGGTGTCTGTGGTCTGAAAGTTCTGTCTTTTCTTGAAGAAAACGGCATATTCACAAAAGACATTATGTTATCCAAACTCGACTTTGCACCCACAAGCTCTTCAGTAGTTGAGGATGACAGCACGGTGGTTTCCGGATCGGCCCTAAAGGCGGAAACTTGTCCTAAGGAGGTTGTACATAGAGTCGAACCTTGTATTGACTCGAACCCAGTTGAGAAAAATGCAACCCAAGTAAAGAATGGGGAGTCACATGAGGATCAAAGTACGACACCTCCAAATCTTGAACGAGCAGATGCTTTGGAGTCATTACTTGAGTTATGTGCGCGGTTGATGAAACAGGATAAATTCGATGAGCTGAAAGGGGTGTTGAAACCCTTTGGGGATGACACTGTTTCGTCCAGAGAAACAGCAATCTGGCTAACAAAAAGCCTTATGAACGCACAGCAGTTTGCTAAAGAATCTTAGGTTTGAGATTGGTTTGGAATGTAGAATGTGGATTTGGTAGTTAATGTATGTGTGTTGTTGAGGGTTGATATTCAATTTTGTCTTGTGAAAAAGAGTGGACTTGGATTGGCGTTTGAATGTTGAGCTCATTAGGATATGTTATACTGTATGTTGTAACAGCTTCCTTTGTTTCTGTTTTTTCTAATGAAGGAACTTAGTACTGATATATATATATATATAGTTAATGTTTGCCATTGTTGAAAGTATAACTTTATTCAAGAAATGTAAGATTATATTTTGAACAAGTTGTAGTTGTTGGCTCAAATCATGTTGGCATTGGTGATAGAATCCTGGTGTTAGACCCCACTGAATTGTTTTGATAAGCAAACTAGCACAGACTATTTAGAATAGACTAGTATTGGAAGTACTCTTATGTTCTTAAGTTTGTTAGTGAACACTTGTAAAAGAGGAAACCTTACTGAGTATCTAGTTTAGTAACTTGTATAGGTGTTTAGGTCTCTGATGTAAATGTTATTTACTTAGTTT
>JAYMSL010005175.1:0-10364 GCA_036897195.1 Plantago coronopus
TTCATATTGCCTGGCAATAGAATTTGGGCACGTTAATAGTTTACATGATTTCCCTTACTCTCTGAATTTGGATGTTCCTTCCATTTTTTTTCAATTGAAATGCATAACCATATATAACCATCTGTAAAATATTTACAGTAAAGATTATAAGATAAGCATAGATAGATTCACTTAACATTCTACAATAAATGATTCCGATGCTGGAATCATCTGTATCAAATTTAATATGGAAAAAGATGGACTTTGGAGTTCTCGTATCTATGCTTTTGCAGTTTCATTTGTTGCCTATAAGCCCCACAATGAGTGTACCAAAAGTGCCTGACCTTTGATTGTTTGATGCATAGGACCCTGGACCTGATGATTGAGTGTTGTCAACTGAGGCTTCTGTATTTAGATTTTAGACTTGTATGACATGAGGGACTTCCGTTTAACGTCTTATTATTTATTTTCAGATCCGTTTCCCTATTCATGGTTTCAAATTTCATTATCAAGATTACTAATTATTGTGTCATGTAGGTTGGCTAGAGAAGCTGGTCTTGAATACGTAGAGATTCAAAACTTGACTGAGTTTTATGATGACAATAGGTGATTGTTGATCTCTACTTTGTACTTATCGCTGTTTATTTCAAGGAACTTTGAGGTCTTAATGTGATCATCTTTGTCTATTAAAGGTGCGTGCAAGTTCTCGCAATTATTCTCCCGTAACTTGCATGTCTTGGTTATGTGTGCCTGAACTATGCATTCATTTCGTCTGGTTATATCTCTTTTACGTGTAAACGATCTTATGTGCCTTTAATTTCGTTATTGCTCACTTACTTTGAGCATGACCAAACCTCTCTTTTAATATTGTTCATGCCCAACCCCCACCCAGATGTCATGTGGAAGATCTCCCGTAATTACACATATAGGATACTAATCCTTGGGACTGGTAGTCCTTGAGTTGTGCACTTCAGGAGTGTTTTATCATTCAATTTAATATTCTTTAACTTGAAACTTAATGGTGCAATGATAAAAACTGATTTCTCGACTTGCCTCTTAAGACCACAGTTGGCTGGCATGCTTATGGACACTGTTCATACTCTTGTGGACCCAAGAGGAAGACTTCTTCCCAGATCATACGATGTCTTAGGTGGTTCATACTCTTCATCTTAGATTATTACCTTTGACATCAGGCTTTCAATATTCTGATCAACTCATCATTTTGCAGGTCTGTACACCACATTTGTCTTTCAAAAGCCAAACCTAGATATCGTTCCTCCTCTCACGACCCCTTTATTGGAAGATGCGAGCCACAATCATGATGAGGCAAGTAATCCTATTTTAAACACCCTGAATAGAATAAAGAATTGTTTTCATATTTCATTACGATAGTTCATTCATAGAAGCTTTATAACCCTATACCACATTTGGTCTATCCAAAGCAGTCTTAGCTTTGGGAATTTACAATTTCATTTGCCAGACACCCGTCTTGGACCAGACACCAGTATTCTTTAGTGTACATCAAGTTGAGCATCAATGATACAAATCTATGGGGAAAATAGATGTTGATCTCATCATTGGGATTTGGGAAGACTGGGTGGGGGACTCCGTGATCACTTTTATAATTTAAAATGTAAAACACATAATTCGTTGCTCCTGCCTGATTCACTTACCCATACAATCAACTGAGACAAGATAAATTAAGGGCAAGATCAAGAAATGACAAATGAGAGTAGGATTACATGGATTTTGAAGGAAACCTATGACAGGTAACAACACATCAGTTGCGCAGTTGGTGAAATAATTTGACAGGAGTATATGTTAAATAGGAAAAGGAACTGGATATGACTTGAGCACTTCTATACATTGTAAAAGCTTTTGGGTCTAAATTCTCATATTTGGACCAATCCAGATTCCAGTTATCCTGCTGACTTGACATTTTATCCCATAAAAAAGGGACATTAGGAAAGGGCATATCTAAAGGGTGTATTAAATGTTTCCCATCAAATGTACAAATTTGAACAGTGATCCTCAGTAAGATCTACCTTCATGCAGACTTGGTCCTTACAGGTGTTTATGTTCCATGTCTTGGTTTTTGCAGAGAGATTGGCAAGGGACTGGGTGGAGAAAGGATGAAAAGAAAGTGCAGAGTGAACCGGTTTCAGGTCCGGCATTAGAAAAGATAGCAGAGCAGAAAGGCATCCTTGGCCCCGGCCCGCCTGAACTGCGCTTCTCAGAAGCTCTTTAATTTGTAGAGGAAATGGAAAGAAACCTGTATGCTTCTAACAGGAGAGGGAATTCGTAGAGGAAATGGAAGAAACCTGCATGCTTCTAACTGGAGAGGGAATTCATAGCTATGTATTGTTTAGGTTTTTCTGTCCAAAGGAATTCTGTTTGGTAAGAGTTCCTTTCCTAAATTGTTTGTATATTCCTCTTTGAATGAGCATACATGCTCCACTAAGTACGTACTACTGATACCAGGCCCAGACTGAGAAGCAATTGGTACCTTTGTTCTGGACCCAAACTAATCACAAAAAATACTAAATTTGACACGAAGTCTTCTTTTCTTCATCCCCGGCTAGAGCTCAACCCTGACTTGGGGGCGCATCCGCCCCTGGCCCGAGGCTGAGGCCTAATACAATCCACTAACATGAAGATCCAAGCTGTTTATGCTGCCTGTTGCAATTCTGCTATAGTGTTCTTTTGGAGAAGTGAGTAACGTCACTCAAATTCTCAAAACAAAATGTGCCTCATGTGTGATGCGCCTGCCTGCAAATCGCATGGCCGAGGCAAATAGAACATTGAACGATATAGGTGAAAGAAACTTAAGTGGAAAGGAATATTATGGAGCAAATTTCCACTCTTGTGAAAAAGACCAGTTGGATCCTATTTTAGAAACTCACAACAAACCAACATATTACATATGTGTGTACAGGTTGACAAAATTACCATGTTTGAGTTCTTTATGAAGAAGTTACTCCCTGTGGAAATTCGCTTCTACTTCAGTAACATATTTAGAACATGATGAATTGATAATATACCACAAACGGTATACAATTAATTGAACCTAGTTTGAGCCTCAAGAGTTCTTAATGGTGGCAAAAATCATCTGAAACCTGGTTAAGTTCATTTGCATCATTCGTTTACTCCATAGGACCAGAGTACATCCTCAGGCTCAGGCAAACAATTAGCATCTCATAGCAGAATTAAAGTACTTGTACTTATATTAAATATTGGAATTTGAAACCAGCAGCACCCGTGGCCTAATGGATAAGGCGTCTGACTTCTAATCAGGCGATTGTGGGTTCGAGTCCCACCGGGTGTGTTAATTTTCTTTTTTTAGGGTCTTTTAATTGATCTTGGTGAGCATTTCATTTGGTTTACACATTTTGCCATGTCCCGACCCTGACGATTTGACCTTGGTATACACATTTTGGTAATTGGTGCCAACAAAGAGCAAATTTATATAGTCTGCAGATGACACTGCTCGAATTTAGGCAAGGTGACAAGGGCTTTCAGTAATTATATTACAGCAGGTAAATAGACATTTCGAACAAGAACCTCATAATGTCTTCAAGAACGCTAAACGATCAAATTGACAACGTGATTGGGAATGAAGTTTGTTGTGCAAATGTCAGAAGGATCTAAGCCTGTAAGCATAAACGGATCATATTCAGCTCTTTCCCCTTTGTGTTGTTTAGCAGGTTCAGATTTCCTCTGTTGATTCCAATGTAGAATCTTCTTGTTGACCAAGTGATAAGTGAACAACAGTTGCCCTGCTGCCATATAATCCCTGATGAAATAGGTCATCAATCAGCAAAAGCGTCATGATATACATTGTTAGACCTTGTTCTTCCGTCATGAAAATGTATCCCTTCCTGATTGAACCCAGCTAGCAACTGCAGAAGATCATCATTAGATAGCTTGGAAGGCCTCTTGTCCGAGAACCCACCAGATTCTAATACACTCATGACTTTCTCCTTGAACGAATCTGAGCTTGCTCCAGGGCTTACACACACGCTAGAGCTATCTTCTTTAGACTCACTAGAGCTATCTTCTTTGCTCATAGATTCTTCATTCCCAAATTCTTGGCCATCATTTCCTCTATTGCCTTCACAAACCCCTCTATCGTTCGACAATTTCATTAACTCCACGAGCTTCTTCTTTTGCCTAAACGTTGCACCTAGTGTCTTATTTTTCTTACTAAAGCAGGTCCGTGTAAATGCCCACCACTCCTCAAGATTCACATCTGGAATCTCCATTTTCGGGTAAATTTTAACTACTGATGAATCAACTTTTGGACAAGGCATAAAGTCCCGTTTGCTCACATCCATCACAAACTCCACTTCTGCCGCCAGCTTCACATTAACAGCCAATCTATTATACTCCGAATCACCCGGCTTCGCCATTAGCCGCCTAGCAAACTCCTTCTGAAGTAACAGCGTGGCACTTCTATAAGGCCTCGCATTTGCCCCAAAAACCAACCTCGCCAGTAGAGGCGAAGATATATTATACGGAATGTTCGCCACTACGATATCATATTCCGGCAAATCCACCTTCAATGCATCACCATACACAACCTGCAAACAAACTCAAGTCAGACAAAATCAAACACCCTTTGAGACATTTCATCAAACAGATAAAACGCATGTAACCAAACATAGAAACTACACTACTCACATTGAGGCGATCCTCAAGTCCATGCTCTGCCGCTCGTGTACGGAGAATCTCAACCATTCGACTATCGATTTCAACGGCCACGACTTTCATGGCAGCTTCGAGGAGCCTGATCGTCAAATTCCCTGTTCCTGGCCCGATTTCCAAAACTGTGTCATCCGGTTTTATATCCGAAGTTCGGATAATGGAGTCGAGAATTCGTGGATTGGTGAGAAGGTGCTGACCCCTGCTCTTGAACAGACGCAAATGCGCTTCTTTGCCATCTTCTCCTTTGTCCTTCCTTTGGGTTGTGTCGTCGATGTCATAGCTGGGCTTTGTTCGAAGCCATGAACGGAAAAGTTTTAGGCTGTAATTGGGATTGTTTGCAAAGGTTCTTCTTGGCCTGATCATCCAATTGATCTTGCGAAAATGTGCTGAGCTGCGAAGTTGGAAAATTTTCAGCAGCTAATTTGAGAGGGAATTGAAGATTCTCAAATTTGGGAGGGAATCCTCTCTCTATAATCATTCAAACTAAACAATTATCGTAAACCGCTAGAATCGTGTATACCCGAAAGTCAAACTGAACTTATTTAAATATGAATTTCAACTATACAAATCTGAACTGGACTGAAATTAAGGCGAATTAAACAGAGCCGTTATAGAGTTTATCAATCAATACAAGGCTAACTACATCACTAAACCAGATCTACCATCAATTCTTAAACCTCGTGATAAAAAATGTTCCACATAGTAAGATCGATTGATGTGAAACATTCTATCCAGTCTTGTAACTGATTTCTCATTCACTGCACATTAATACACACTGGCTTGCACGGTCCGGCATTCGTGTACGTAGGTGCTGGCACTCGTACACAAGTTTCGCTAAAATTAGATGGTCGAGCTATTTCTATTTAATTAAACGATATTTTTGCCTCGCCTAAATGTTATAATCTCTAAGGAGGGTCTGATTCAATACCAGTACGCCCTTACCATTTATAACCACTTTTGCCAGTTTGGGAGATGCTCGGCCAAGCACCCATCCTTTCTCAAGCCATGTCTTACTTGTTAAGAAAAGAGGTGACTATAACAAAATAAAACTGCAAACTTATTGTATTGAGAATCAAATCGAAAGTGAAGTTACAAAGTGTTGGGAGCTCTGTTTATATAGCAGCTCCAATGTAAAGGAAACCGAATTGTATAAGTAACTAAGCCTAGAGTACAACTGCAATCCCTGATTTCTATAAAACACGCTTTATGCTTGTAGCACGCGTATTCTCACAGTGGAAGCTAACTTTTTGTGTAGATTACCCAGAATTATATAAAGCAACTAATTCCCAATTCTCGTAGTCGATGAGCTGCTAGACGAGTTACATGATGCTAGTTGCAAAATATATATATTTCCAAAATTAATTTACTGAGTCGGTTACCATCAAATTAGAGTTAATGCAGAGAACATTCCAAAGAAGGCCTTTCGGACCCATGAGGCCCACTGTGAATTTTTTGTCATGTAGTTCGGGTTAATTAACCATCCACTGACTTTTCGAGCTACTATGAATGAGGAGGTTTACGAACCTTTCCTGCACAAACTCGTGTTAGTATTTTTCGAGGACATTTAAGTGTACAATTGCACTTGGTAAGTTGATCCGACCGTGAGAAACATGTAATTAAACCAAGTTTTCCCAGCTCTACAAGATCATCAATTTGTCGCCAACCAAAAAATGTTCCATTCGGGTGCACGACGGAAGGTGGCTTTCTGTTAATTTCATGTGTAATAGTACGGTAAATGGTGAGAGACATGTGAAGAAAACAAAAGTAGGAGCTGGATTTGAATATGGTTGTTTGCTTGGCTTATCTATTTGGACATATATATTTTGCTGAACCAATTGCATATTGATCCAAAACTCGGATCGAGCTTTTAGTTTGATCTTTGGATCTCTGATCTCAGGAAATGCTTTGACTGTGATAATCATGCTTGAAGATAACATTGCCCTGCCATTCTGCCAATATCTGAGGTTCTGCTCGATAGAATTCCATCAAATCTAAAAGTTCGAACTTGTAAAGAGATGTGGAATCTAGTCATATATATTAATTCTCCAATACTGCTTTGACCGATCAACTTAGACTTCGTTCAATTCTGATTTTTTAAAAAAAATTAAACTGAACATAATGAATTCAAACTACTACACATAAACTAAACAAAACATAACTAAAATTTTAAAGGTGAACTGAACCGATGGTGTATGGAAGAGTAAAAGGTGAAAAGAAGAAAAGGGTAAAGGTAAGAAACAAACACGTACGGATCTATTTAATGAGGTTTACATAATCACAATCACCGACGATAACGGGACTGTATCGGATAGGGAAATCCAACAACTTCGCCGTGACGGCGTTAAGAATCGGAGATGATGATCATGTGGCGGGAATGATATCAACGTGACCTCCTTTTTGGCGCGGTCCAAACTGCACTCATCATATCAAATAGAGAGAGAGAGCGACAGTATCACAACGTTTATTTGTCGTTTAACATTACATATTAGATTCTTCCCTTTTCCTTTTTGTTTTTTATTTAATTTTTTGTTAGTTAAATAAATTGTTATGGAATCTGTGTGGAGTTTGGAAGAGTAGATTTTACGCTTGTGACATGAGAGCCAATCACGCCTGCTCTCTTTCTTTCTTTCATGCGCCTATACAATTATCAACACCACCAGGCCTCGCTACCTAAATTCTAAAATAACAAATTGTAGAAAAAAATGAAATGGAGATGAATAAAATAAGAATTGATAAATCAAATTGGCCCGCAAGTAATTGAAATTAAGGATAACATTAGGTGGTGGATGGAAATTAACAAATTTAACATGGATCAAAAGTTCAGATCTCATTCATCATTGTTTGCTTTGTGATCTATACCATCGATTTAGAAGTTAGACTTGAGTACTTGACCATGGGAAATTACATGCTACTATCCTGTTCATACAAGCTCAGATCCGGCCCCCATCGACAAAACCCTACCAGCTTCCGATGAATCCCGATCATATGTTTCCTACGCCAGCAAGGTCACACCTCCGACGAAACCAAAGGACGTTAACGTTAACGACGATCGTACTCTCAGAGAACGTGAGAAGATGTCGATTAAGCCACCAACGTCCGACCACCCGTTTAAGCAGATAATTATAGCCGACGACTTGATGCAGAGCCTCGCTACTCAATGGGAGGACACTATCATCGTCAAAATATTGGGAAAACAGTGGTACTATCCCAACCTTCTGACCAGATTGGATACTATGTGGAAATTGTATGGAGCCTTCCAACTCATGGACCTAGGGTTTGGAGCATACTGTTTAAAAGGACTTTCGAAGGAAAAAAGGGAGATGATCCTAACCGAAGGACCATGGCAGCTTGCCGGTAGCTTCTTGTCAATCCGGAAATGGGTTCCAGAATTCCAAGCAGAAGATGACAAGATTGATTATGCCATCACATGGGTCCGCGTTCTCAACTTGCCAATGGAATATTTCCAGGAATCCGTCATCCAAACCATTGCAAGCTGCATTGGAGATCCCATAAAATATGACGGATCAACTGTTAATGCAACGAGAGGGCGATTCGCACGTTTTTGCGTTCAAATTGACACCTCGGTTCCTCTTGAACTTGGGATCACGATTGGAACCAAGACATACCAAGTGGTTTACGAAAACCTTCCTTGTTTCTGCCATTCTTGTGGGAAGGTGGCGCATAGCACGGGAGATTGTCCCGACCCCAAGCCGATTCCGGTGGCTCCGGCAGAACCACAACAAAAAACTACACCTTTGAGCGAAGGGACAGATTGGCTAGCTGAAAAAGCCCGCAATAAGGAATATGGCGAATGGATTACAGTCACCAGGAAGAAAAAGCCATCTCCGGCGCCGAGCAACACGAATCAGAAGCAAAGCCGTACGCCGCAGCCACGGGAAGGAAATGTGGGCCGGAAGACGCGAGATGGGCCTGAGCCAACTAGGGTTGTGGAATCTGCCAATGCAAACCCTAATCTGCAATTCAATAATGGAAAGTCAACCATGCAGAATATTCCCAATAATGGGAAACGCGTACTCCCAGTTTATGGAAAAAAGAATCAAGGAAAATCAACTTCCAAGGACTCTTCTAAGGCAAATTTAGAGAAATCCCAAACCACTGAAAATCCGGATGCCCCTATTAATACGTTCCAGAACAACATGTTCCGTATTTTGGCAGAAGATTACGCAAAAGAAACTGAGAAACAGAAAGATGGAGGCACCTCCCATCCACGACCCCAACAACTGGATAATACAATTCCAGGACGGAATGTGGGTGGCGATTTGGGTCGAAGCACCACCGTTCCAAACAAGAATGGAACCCTTCATATCCCCCTCAACGATATCACGAATCGACTCGTTCGAGCGGCTGGTAACAGTCATGGAAATCCCATCGACGACATGGCAAGTACACATAGCGACCCGCAGCATCCCGTCGGAGGAGGTGGACAGAATTGCTTGGCAAACAATACGTCTAACGGAATGGGAGAAGCGACGTCAGTTGAATTTATGTCTGGAATCACTGCGGCAAGTGATCTCGACATGGTTGAATCAACCAATTGATAACCCGGTTATGCCATACCACCTACATCGTTTTCCAATGAAGGTTGTATCTTGGAATTGCCAGGGGGGCGGAAACGACGACTTTAAAAGAAATTTTAAAGAACTAGTTAATTGTCATAGACCACACGTGGTTTTTCTTCTTGAAACAAGAGTCTCTGCGGCTACGGCTCTCACTATTGCACCTACTCTTGGTTTCAGCAATTTTGAAATTGCTCCTACTACGGGCATGACAGGCGGAGTTTGGATGCTATGGAACGAGACTCAAACTCACGTGGATATTACTTTGGTGGAAGACCAAGCTATTCATGCAATCATAGGACCGGTTCAAGAGGAAAGATGGCTTATCTCGGGAGTTTATGCCAAACCAAATAACCGAGATAAAATCAGAATTTTCAACCGGTTAGAGGAGATATCGAAGGTAGTCAATATTCCATGGATGATTACCGGAGATTTTAACGAAATATGCTTCTCGCACGAGAAGCAAGGAGGGCGTCCAGCACCTCCTGCAAGGCTTCGAAGATTCCAGCAGCTTCTGGATTTTTGCCAGCTTCGGGATTTGGGATTTACGGGCCCAAAGTTCACTTGGGAACGTGCTTCGGTTCGGGGATACAGAATTAGGGAACGGCTTGATAGGGCTTGTGCAAACGACTTATGGGTGGAGAAATTTCCGGAAGGAGTGGTGAGGCACTTACCGCGCACCCACTCAGATCACTGTCCAATCCTTATAGATTGTTTGGGGTTTCGTGCACCTTCGGAAAACAAACCTTTTCGCTTCGAGGCTATGTGGTACACGAACCCGGAATGCGAGAGGATGCTGCAAATGATATGGCAAGGAACACCTAATATTCTAGATGCAATCGGAAAAGTTCCAGAAGTTATGCTACAGTGGAATAAAACATCCTTTGGCAACATCTTCCGCCAAAAATCGGAAACTTTAGCACGGATTCGAGGGATTCAAAAAATGGAAGGAGAGATACATCCAGATTTGATAGAGCTCGAGAAGAACTTGATTGAAGAATACAATACCATCCTTCGGCGGGAGGAAACATTATTGTATCCAAAATCGAGAGTAAAAAGGTTGAAGGGAGGGAGTCGGTACACAAAAATCATCCCACCGTACAC
>JAYMSL010005176.1:0-10363 GCA_036897195.1 Plantago coronopus
ATTATAAGATATACTTATACGGACGGTAAAGAAGCTTTACATGCGACCATTGCTGCTGTTAAGCTACCCCCATTATGGCAGTTAAAATTGAAGCACTTTTGATCTCTTGGAGGCGTTTGAGGTGATCTTTTTGTTTTGTTTTTAGTTAGTGTAGTTACTAGTAATTGTTTGATCTAGTTAGTGATAAATTACACAAGCATCTATGAGTAGTTGTCACAGTCATCCCTTCACGCTTGTGTAATTAATAACAATTTTCAACTGACTAATGATGAAGGCAATCGACGCATTTTTTTTTTCTGTTCTTTATTTTTTCTTTTGAACTTTTCTTGAAAGGCAATCTGAAAATTTGATTGTTCTGGAATATACACAAGCCGTGTACCCTTAAAAACAGGAAGGGAGTCTCATAATGTTTTTATTGTTCATAGCGACATGGTTAGAGGGAGTGTCACATTTAGAATGGACCTGGTAGATCGAAGATTTCGGACGTCGGATGAGTTCCTTGTGAGTATCGAATTTGAATTGGAGATACAGCGATTACAAAAGCGGCGGCATTTTTTTCCAGTCAACGTTTCTTTAATTTTTAATTTGGTCGTAGCTAGGGTGATATTGCTTGGATGTTAGGTTAGTGTTTTTTATGAGGTGAAACTGGCTTCAACCGTCATAGAAAATGTTGAAAAAATATTTTATTTTCGCTGAGCTTATATGTATTGTTTCCTTGTTCCATTTTTATAGTTAGTTACTTTTCCAACTTGACCTGGTAGCATGACTGTCTGACTCTAGATTATCATGTATATCAAATGATCTGTACATTCTTTCTGGTTTGTCATTGTAGTATTGAACGGAAATATGGAATCTTCAGCAAATTAGATGCATGCACTGTTGTCCTTAACATATACGATAAGGGCAATGTTTTGAGTATTGTCACAGACGCTTCTCCTCATGGAACTCATGTTGCTGGTATCACATCGGCTTACAATCCCAAGGTAATTTAACATGGAGATCATCAGTAAAAGATATCACTTGAAGTTCGCATGTTTTATTTGTACGCTAATGCCACACCTTATGGCTACCCAATGTAGGAGCCTCTATTAAATGGTGTTGCCCCTGGGGCCCAGATAATTTCTTGTAAAATTGGAGATTCAAGGTTAGGATCAATGGAGACCGGGACAGGTTTGGTTCGAGCATTGATCGCAGCTGTGGAGGTATCACTTTCTCATATATTTGAATGTTTCTTGAATATTGCAACTTGAATGCTAATTATAGAATAGTGTGGAGTGATTGAGGTTCAGTTATAGTCATTTACATGCACGAGCGAACTCATTCCTAATATCACTTGCAAAATACTCTTGCAGTGGTTTTCTTCTTGGCTTTATCCTCTGGCTGCGATAGAGAACACCAATGAAATAAAATTATATGTCCCTTGAAGTCTGATTTTACATGTATGTTTAATACTAAACACAAATATATACTGGTATTGCTAGTCAGTTTCAAAAGCTAATCATAGGTTGTTGATACCTTGATTACCTTCTATATGAAGCCTTTCGTATAAATGGTGATTTTTGTTGTTCATACTTTGATATATCATTGTGTTGAGTTCTTATGGTATTTGTGTGATGCTATTGCACAGCATAAATGCGATCTGATAAACATGAGTTATGGAGAATCCACTCTGCTACCGGATTATGGTCGTTTTATTGACCTAGTAAATGAGGTACAATATTAAATTCCTTTGTAGGTTCTAGCTTAATCATTCAGTTAGTTTATTTTATCATGTGGTGTAATTAAATAATATTCTTAGGTTGTCAACAAGCATCGACTGATATTTATCAGCAGTGCTGGCAATAACGGTCCTGCGTTGACTACGCTGGGTGCACCGGGTGGTACAACATCAAGTATAATCGGTGTTGGGGCATATGTTTCTCCTGCAATGGCTGCAGGGGCCCACAACTTAGTTGAAGCTCCCGAGGAAGGTCTTGAATATACTTGGTATGCTTGTAATCTCAGGCTGGTTCTTCTCAGTTCTATGACTAGTACCCACTGCATCACATGGTTAGTTGGTTACATCTGTTCTCATTAGCTGCAAGATGCAGGTCTAGTCGAGGTCCAACTGCCGATGGAGATCTTGGAGTCTGCATAAGTGCTGCTGGAGGTGCTATGGCTCCTGTTCCTACATGGACTCTTCAGCATCGCATGTTTATGAATGGAACATCGATGTCATCTCCTTGTGCTTGTGGAGGGGTAGCACTGCTTGTTAGTGCTATGAAGGTATCATTTCATTTTCTTTGACCACATCTCGTGCTATTTATGCTGCCGTTTGATCTTTTAAAATGACCGTGTGTTTTCAGGCTGAAGGCATTCCTGTGAGTCCATATAGTGTAAGGGAGGCTCTTGAAAATACAGCAGTTCCCGTGGGTGGTACCCCAGAAGATAAATTATCTGCTGGTCAAGGGTTGATGCAAGTTGACAAGTTAGAATTTCATCTTTGGCTTCTCTTCGTAACAAGCTACAGCTTAAAGCAAATCCCCGTGACACTATTTATTTGGTGGCATGATGCATGATAACGCTCATACTAGTTCGTTAATTTGTTCACAGGGCCTTTGGTTACATTCAGAAATCACGAGATGTGCCATCTGTTCAATATCAAATTAAGATCAATCAATCTGGAAAGTCATGTGGGTAGATTTTCCTATTTGTAAATTTCTGAGTCACACCATTTGAACTAGCTTTACAGTATTTCCAGATTATCTATGTGAATAACTTACTATTTGCATTTGTAAATTTCTGTTTCACACCTTGTTTCTTTGCTTCGCGTATTTGTAATTGTTTGAGAGAATCTAGATTAATATCTATGTTCTTCTATCATGTTTTCTGTAAATATACAATTTTGTTGTAACTGGATTTTTTTCTTTATGCAGCACCGACTTCTCGAGGAATCTATCTCAGAGAAGCTGATTTATGCCAACGGTCAACAGAGGTATGTCTCTGTTGTTTTAACTTTCTTATGGCTACGGAGGTTTCAGATATTTCAGGTTCCAATTTTCTCAATGGCAATCCGCCGTTCTTATCAATATATGGATGTTGCTATGCTTATCTGTTATTTTCTTTATATAAACATATACTACCTGCTCGTCACCACCCATGCATGGAAAATAACTTGTTCCCATTCCTCCTTTCTTTTTGGATATCTTTCTCAGCTTCTGAGTCCCGTACTAGAAGAGTCCCCTTGAATTATTTTTTCTTAATGTATTTTTATCATTTTTGTAAGCAAGCTTTCCCAATTCGATGTAGTAATAGAGCACCTGGGCATGTATTTTTCTCATAGCAAAGAATTGGACAAGTTCCTAGATGATTGTGCAATTTGAGGCTGATGGTGAATAGGATTTAGTTTGTGGTCTAGCATGAACGGTTTACACAGCAATAATAGTAATAATTGTGAAATACTGGTAAGTTTAGAGAGAGAAAAAACCTTAGATTTGGATTTTCGGGAAAGGTGTTTTTTTCAGAAATGGAGGTGAAGTTGAAATTTGAATGGAAAGGGATTCATATATACATCAGAGAAGTCCTTGAGTAGTGATGATACTGGGATTGTAGTTTGGTTAGCTTGTTAAGCACCGCTCCATGTTATTGAACGATGGGATTGTACTGTGTGTTTATGCCCATTCTTTAACATATGTTCATTTCTGCTCATACAATTGACAATCCATTCTTAAAAATATTACCAATTGCTGAGGTATGCCTTATTTTTGTTTATATTCATGCATGCATGGATGTATGTATTTGTTGTTACTTGTTATACGCTCATTATGTGTTGTGGCTCCTCCAACATGATATTTCTCTCCATGATTGCCCCCTCCGGTGGTCGGCGAGCGTGTTCTAGAGATTCTAGTTAAACATTGATGGAATTGATTATTGCCCATATTAAAGTCGCTTTTGTCATCCAAATGTAAGATTGTTGACTTCAGGAAAAATAAATAATAATATCTACCATGGCATCTTTGCAAAATGAATATTACTATCTTGATGCTTGTTTGTCGTATTTGGTGTTTGGAGTTTAAAATGCCATTGGGGTGTAAAACAAAGGAAACTGATGAAAACAGACTGTTTTTGATTAATTTTTCTGTATAGCATCAGCTTAATCTTTGGTAATGTGTACTTTTTTTTTGCACATTAAACTATACATGAATTGACAGAGAGAATTCCGGTAGTTGCTTTTCTCCTTGAAGTTTGCGAATCAGTGTGGCCTTTAAAGGTGATAGCGTTGGTATACTTTTTGATTATCACAAGGAATTCTTTTTTATCTTTTTAGTGGACTGTAAAAATTGATCCCAAGTTCCATCAAGATGCAAGCAACTTGGACGAACTTGTACCTTTTGAAGAGTGTATCAAGTTATGCTCTACTTGCGAATCAGTGGTGAGAGCTCCTGAGTATCTTCTCCTGACCCACAACGGCCGCGAGTTCAAGTTAGTCTCTCTCTCTCTCTCTCTAGTTGATTTCCTTAATCAATATTTTTCTCAGTGATTGGGAGTGGCCGAGAAAGTCATGCATGCCAGTAAAAAATGCTTCTGAGCCTATAATTTCTGTATGTGGTTGTAATTGCTTCTGCTGTTTCAGTTTTGTGACTGTCGAAATGTCCCTGGTTTTTTACCTATCTTAACCTTACACTACCAGTGAAAGTATGCATACCTACTGTTTGCATGGTCGCGAGCTCAATGTTTTGAGAAGTTGTTCACCATTCTTCAGTCATAGATTTGAGTATGTTAACCCTATACGGCTATACTTACCAATACTTACCAACTTTACCCGCCCGGTCTTCCCCTTACTGTTGATATGGTTCTTTTCAAGAACATTTTAAGAAATGACAAAGCCTGCGAATTCGTGTTGAGTAATCACTTATGAGAAGAATTTATAAAATTGCTGGCAATGCGATTAATTAATTGGCATCATCTTCTATTGTTTGAGCAGTAAATAGTATTCTCAGATTGCCCAAAAGTATAGTGGGAAGATATGTTCGGGATAGAGGGAGTTAATAACGCAAATAAGTTGTATACCCTTGTGAGATATGCCAAAAATAGTAAGAAAACCTAGGTACTCATGCAGAAATATCCGAGTAAATATCTATCTGAAACATGCTGTTACGGGTAGATCACATTACATACGTATCGTGCAATGTAATCTAATAGTATACTATAAATTTTGCAACCGTTTTACTCAGTGTTAGCCAATAGCCATCTTCAATGTACCCAATACTCAGTGTAAGATATCTTCATTGTGTTTCTTTTATCAATTTATTTTCAATTTTTATGACTCATTCCCAATAATACTTGACTTTATTTTAGTTTGTAACATACCTTCTCCTTCATTTGCTAGCATTATTGTCGATCCTACGAAGCTCAGTGATGGTTTGCACTACTATGAAGTCTCTGCTTTGGATTGTAGATCTCCATGGCGTGGTCCTCTGTTCAGAATTCCCATAACTATAACGAAGCCTCAATCAATAACAGTCCGACCTCCACTAATTTCATATGAAAAATTGTCCTTCAAACCAGGTATACTAATCCTACTATCATACTAAGTTACTAACATCACATAACTCTTTAAATCTAGTTTCAATATCCGTCTACCCGAAGACAGTAGCTAGCGGTAAAGAGTTATCTACTCCTTGTACCACATCTCGTTTCTATCCTTTCTGTTGAAATCCATAACATGCCTAAACCTGATTTAAATATATATCATTGGTCCTTTCTCTATGTAGGGCTAATTGAACGTAAGTTTGTTGAGGTGCCAATTGGTGCTACCTGGGTCGAATTTACTATGAAAACATCAGGTTTTAGCACAGCTCGGAGATTTTTCATTGACGCCGTTCAGGTATATATTGCTATTGAATTATCTTTCACCTGTGCATTTGGTTTGCCACTGTTTGCTTCTTTATAGGTGAGGAAATTGACTATAGTTTTGCTGGCCTGCTAATCATCCGCAGATCTCACCGCTGCAAAGACCTCTAAAATGGGAAAGTGTAGCTACATTTTCTTCTCCCTCATCCAAAAGTTTTGCCTTTTCGGTGTTGGGTGGCCTAACTATGGAACTGGCGATTGCCCAATTCTGGTCAAGTGGTGTTGGAAGCCATGATATCACTCATGTAGATCTTGAGGTAATGTATACTCCCTCCGTCCGCTCAAACCAGCCCCATTTTTCCATTTTAGGCGTCCGCTCAATCCAGCCCCATTTCCAAAAATGGAAACTTTTTATTCATTTTAAATCAATCAAACAGTTCTAACCCACTTGTACTATATATCAATATATACTACCACAATTCAACCCCACTTATACTACTTTACTTTTCATTAATTACTCCACTATACCCCCACTTGTACTATATACCAATAAACTACTACTCTCCTTAAATATTGTTCCAAAGTCAAACCGGGGCTCGTTTGAGCAGACGGAGGGAGTAGTAGAATGCACATAATGAAACTGTTGAAATGAAGACAAATAAATAGACATGAAAAGCCACCATGAGTGACATTCTTTTACCGCGTTGTGCGGTTTTTATTTCAGTAGCAACTGTATGGCATTATTAGTAGTCGAACAAGGTAGCAATACCTAATGGTTGTAATCATGCATTTCAATTAATATAAGGAGCATGTCTCCACATTAAAAAAAAAATAGACATGAAAAGTTTACAAAAATAATAACAATGAAACTGTTGGCATGAGGATTCGATCCCACATTAGTTGGTTATGATATAACATTTCAAAACTGACCTCGGCACCATTAGGCCACAATCATGCAAGTTACTGGAAGATATATATGACAATTACTAATATTTATTATCTGAAAACATAAACGAGGGGTGTATAAGGATAATTTCTTGCCAAAAAAGATCCAGGGGCAGCAACTGTTGCCCATTGTACTTAGTTTCGCCCCTGGTTGCAAGTACGATATTTTGAATTAGTCTTGGACAATATGTAATTTTAATAATTTACCATTCCAAAAAAGAAAAGAAAAATATCTATTTTTAGCTTCGGAAACTTACCGGGCACTCCTGATTTTACGGAAAATTACATATAGTTCCCAATACATTTCAAAATATATTTAAGGGAGACATCGCCTGCCCAAACACCTAGATATTGACCCCTAGACTTCTCGGTACACATTGTCCTCAAGAGTTGTAAGAAGTTCTCACCCATGACCCAACGGTGCATGTAATAGGTTCATTTTTACCACTTTCGTTTTTAATAGATTTATTTTTTCGTTTCAAAAAAGTATATAGCAAATTCTGCCAGTCTTAAAATTTGAGGGGGAAATGGCATCTCTTTGTGTCTGCTTTTCCACAACGTGGCGTTAAATAAATTTGTTTTTATCTTCTTTCCTTGTGTTTCTTAGATTGGCTTTTCTATTCTCAGGTCGACTTCGGACCGACCTCAACACAGGTCACCGTTAGATGACCGCCACGTGGAGGTGGTACGATCTATATTCTATTGTATTTATCTTAATTAATTAAATTTCAATATTAAAAGCCGAATGTACAATTCTGCCCACATATATTCATCCGTTTCTAGCTTCGGTTTATCTTCTTTCTTCTCTTTCTTTCACTCAGTTCATCACCAAACTAAGAACTTCATGGAAAAGCCGAGAGTAGTCCAATGTACGATGATGAAACATTGTTCTGTAATTTGTCAGTATTAATTCGCACAGACACTTACAGCATACTATGAAGATACGGATCGATGTCTAATTAATTAATTAAAAAGATATACATCTAACCATTTTATACCTTCGTCTAGGTCCGAATTCTCAACCTCTTTTTTACTATTCTAACATTCTTACCACTCGACTATGATTCGATTATGATGAATTAAAATAAATATTAATGTTTTATAAAATACAAATATACCTCTTAAACTACTGATGTTATCAATTATATCACCTGTACTTTTAATTATATATGTAATATTTCTCCGTCGCAAAAACAATAATAGTATCGTAGCTTGCCTCTTAAGTTGGATTTCTGCTTAGAATTCCACATCACAATGTTGGTGCAAAAACGTTTAGGTGTACAGTTCGTCTGTTATATATCATCAATATTATCATCGAGAATTGATGTTTCTTGGTTTTTTGTATATGGACTAATTAAAGTTTCTTGCTGAAACAGGTTGGCATAGAGTTTTAAAGGGAGTGCAATTATAAAGACAGGTAGAGACAGCCTATTTGATGTTTTACATGAACTACAAAACCGGTTTGTTTCTTTTCATTTGTCTTTGAATAACAAAGTATATATCCGGGTCAAACATGCCACTTTCAGTAATTTGGCTCAGATTTTCTAGGTATGAGTCTCTCCAAATCACCTCCAACATAATAACAGGCCAGAGTGAATGTTAATCTTTTGAGTACTAGTAGTATATGTGTAAAATATTTTTGATGTGGGTCAATTCAAGAGAAGAATTTGGCAAAACTAACAAACATAACAATAGTAGATTAATTTCTTATATTTTAGAGTAGAGTGATAAGGGTGGTCGAGTGGTAAAACTACCGGAGTAGTACAGGAGAGTTTGGGGGTTCGAACTTCGGCAAAGGTATAATTAAGGTGGTACATATTTATTTGGAGTTATCAGGTTGGTTTTTGTGTAATTGTAGTTATAAGGTTGGTAAATGATTAGCGTAGGAATAGAATATGATATTTAGATGGGCTTTTCTATTCTCAGATCTGCTTCGAACCGACCTGAATGCAGGTCATCCTTAGATGACCGCCACGTGACATATAATTCAATCTAATTCATGGATTTTGGTTCGAAGTCAATTTAGTACCGTTCCAAGGTACGATCTCATTTAAATTATTTTGTTTACTAATAAAATTTGCCTAATAATTATAGATTGTCGAAAATACCCTTAAATATAATAATTATATACTTATAATAAATGTTAAATATACCATTAACCTTAATAATTCATCAAATAAATAAATTAGAATTGTCAGACTAAATAAGCGACTAACAACTTATTTAATCGACTAACAACAACTTATATCAACATATTCTTCAGACTTACCTATTTTTTCATGTTAAGAACCCTATTTCATATTATCCACTGGATCATCACAAAAAACTACTGAATTTTTATAAAACTGCATATAATCGGTAAGAACAACTGTTGAATTTTAAAAAACAAATATTTTGAATTGAAAGTTCTATTTATTTTGATGTTGTGTCTCTCCTGTTCTATTTTTGTTGTCTTGCTGGCATGAATTTCCGCTGCTCATTGCCGTGAAGCAACAATTTGTTGCTGCGGCAATGGCTCAATAATGAGTAATATGCATGTTATGCATTGTTGTTGCCGCTCAACATAGACCCTGATGCCACGGCAAGTCGGCAACAATGGGTTATGTTGTTTTATTTGCTTTCGATTTGTATATATATGTTCGAGCTTAATTCTAGTTGTTCATGTAATCACTTAATTAATTTAATCAATGATATAATAACTTAATTGTAATAGATTTTTTAATTATAGAAATTATAATAAGGGTATAACTGGACATTTATATTTTAATTTATTATAATAAATAAAAAATAATATATTTTAAGAGATCGAACCAAATCCATGTGGCAATCATCTAACGATGACATGCGTTCAGGTCGGTTCGAAGCCGACCTGAAAATAAAAAAATCCTACTTTCTTTTATAATTCTTTTATAAAGTAGTTTAATTTCTTTTCCTTTATTAGAAGTAGTTTAATTTTGTTTCCCTTTTTCCTAAAAGTAGTTTAATTTCAATGCCGAGCTAATAGTTTATTTTTAGGTGTTTAATTTCAAATCCAAGTAGGTTTCGTACTGTCTTAGTCCTATATATAGAGACTAGTTGTAGTTTATATTCAGTTTAATTTAATAAAAAATGAGATTCTTCTTTCATATTGGTCAAGTATTCGGTATTCTATAAAATCAACGAATTTTGATTGCTTTCCTTCTCCTTCTCATCACGTACGATGCCTCAGAGTGGTATCATATTCCAGTCGTTCCTGAGACATGCCACCAATGCGGGACTACCAAAGAACGCCGAAATACGCAACAACTGGAGGGATTGCAACATCAGGTGGCATGCCTATTGCGTCATGATGATGAAGCCACCGTCTCGGATATAAATCCATTCGGTCACTGCCGTAATCCTTCACCAAGTTGCCCACTACAAAAAATAGGGCCTTCAGCAACGAGGTTATTGCAACGGAAGATGTGTTCGTTGCAATCTGTAACGAATTACCAACAGAATACCAATAAAAAATTAACTAACCAAAATTTCCAAATTTTCAAGGACGAATTAGTAACGAAACACCAACTAATCTAAAATTCGGTTGCTATTTTGTTCCTAATTTTGT
>JAYMSL010005177.1:0-10363 GCA_036897195.1 Plantago coronopus
AAGGATTCCCTTCCACGTTCTGCTGCTTCCCGGTTTGGCACTGCAGATTGAGATAGGTCCCTCCTTCATGTATTTTGCTGTTACTAGTTTAGTCCAGAGACTTTCTTCCCCCTTCGCTATTTTCCACGCAATTTTCGCAAGAAGGGATTCATTTGATGTCCGTGTCTCTCGAATTCCCAGGCCACCCAGTTGCTTTGGCAATGTGACTTTATCCCATCCTACAAGATGTAGTTTTCTTTTTTCCAGATCAGTGCTCCAAAGAAAATTTCTATTGAGCTTATCCAACTGTTGACAAGTATGTTGGCTCAACCATTGAGCTTGCATCGAGTAAACAGGAATGGCCGTTGAGACTGATTGAACCAAAGTGCTTCTACCTGCTAGTGATAGGAATTTGTTCTTCCATCCGCTTAATCTCGAGAATATGTTATCTAGCAAGGCAGCATGTGCGTCTTTCGGGATTCGTCCATGATGTAACTGTGCTCCTAGATATTTCCCCAGCCGCAGAGTACGGTCGAAGCCAAGTATCCCACTGAGTTCTCTTTTGAAACCATTACCCCCCTGCTTTGAGAAGTACACTTTAGACTTTTGTGGGCTAATTCGCAAACCGGATTCATTGCTGAATTTTTCCAAAATAAGTTTCATACAAGTAGCTGTCTTCACAGTTGCTTTCCCCATGAAAATTAGATCATCCGCGAACAAGATATGTGACAAATCTGGGCCACCTCGACATGGGACTATGGGTTCCCATTGTCGGTTTTCCACAGCTTCCAGGACCATGTAGGAGAGTCTCTCCATACATAAAACAAATAGATACGGTGATAATGGATCGCCTTGCCGCAAACCACACATGTGTGGGAAAGCTTCCAATGCCTCGCCGTTCCATAGTATTCTTGTACTAGCTTTTGACACACAGTCCATAATGAGATCCACTAAAGCAACAGGAAACTTGAAATATCCAAGTGTTGTTTTCAAGAAGTTCCAATTGATTTTATCGTACGCCTTTTCGAGGTCCAATTTTAGAATCATGCAACCAATCTTATTTTTCTTCTTGGCTCGGAGCGAGTGTAGTACCTCTTGTAACAGGAATATGTTGTCTTGTGTGCTACGGCCTTTCACAAAGCTTGACTGAGTTGGGGAGATCAAATCCGGCATCAAATCACGCAACCTCATAGTAATGCACTTCGTAACAAGTTTGTAAAGTACGTTACATAATGCGATTGGTCTGTATTGTGAAATTAGAGAGGGCTTATGTAACTTGGGGATCAAGCATAAATATGCCTGGCACAAAGATTCTGGGATTTCTCGAGTTTCGAATGTTGTTGTAATGAAGGAGAGTAGAGAATCTTTAATCCAACCCCAGCTCTTGTGATAGAATAGTCCCTGCAAACCGTCGGGCCCTGGCGCCTTAAGAGGATGAGTAGCGAATACGACTTCCCGCAGTTCCTTCATATCTACTGGTTTCTCCAGATTGCGCGCTGAAACTTCATCAATGCTTGCTTGGAACTTTGATGGTTCAAGATTTTCACAATGGCCACCCAAATTGTTAGTGAAAAGCTTTTGAAAGAAGTCTACTGTATGTTGTTGTAAAACAGTAGACTCTCTTTCCCATGTCCCTTCAATTTTGAGTTCAAGAATTCTGTTGCGCTTTCGTCTTTCGAGAGTCGAATGGTGAAAAAATTTTGTGTTTTTCTCGCCGTCTTTCAGCCACTTGACTCGTGATTTCTGGTGCCAAAAAGTTTCTTCCTGACGAAGAATGATATTGTAATCCTCCACCAGCTTTGCTTCTAAAACTTTAAGATCCGGGTGAATTGGCCCTTCGATTTTTTGTATGCCACGAATTCTTGCTAATACTTCCTTCTTTCGACGAAAAATGTTTCCGAAACAAGTTTTATTCCACGGTATCAAAAGTTCTGGGACCTTGGCTACTGCATCCAGTATGTTGGGCGTGGTTTTCCAAATAGCACGCAAAATTTCCTCGCAACCGGCATTCGAGAACCACATAGCTTTAAAGCGGAATGGTTTATTTTCCGTCGGAGCTTGGAATCCTTCACACTCTATAAGAATAGGGCAATGATCAGAATGAGTCCTTGGGAGGTGTCTTACAATATTTGCAGGATAACGTTCCACCCATAACGAATTGGCGCAACCTCGGTCTAGCCTCTCCCTTACCAAACTTCCGCCCACTGTTACCCGCTCCCAAGTATATTTTGGTCCAACGTACCCCAAGTCCCGAAGGTTGCAGTTATCTAAAACCTGTTGGAATTGTTGTAACTTGTTGACATTAGCTGGCCTGCCTCCTTGTTTTTCATGAGAAAAACAAATTTCATTGAAATCTCCAGTTATCATCCACGGGATATCTACAATTCTCGAAATCTCCTCAAGATGATTAAATATTCGAATTTTGTCTTGTTTATGGGGCTTGGCATATATTCCAGAGATAAGCCATCGTGCTTCATTAACCGGCCCGATAATAGCATGTATAGCTTGATCTTCAATTAGTGTAATGTCGACATGAGTTTGTGCAGCATTCCACAACATCCACACACCTCCCGACATGCCGTTCGTCGGAGCAATTTCATAATTAGTAAATCCAAGAGTAGGGGCAATAGTTCGAGCAGCTTCAGCCGAAACTCTGGTCTCAAGTAAGAATACAACATTCGGTCCGTGAATACTCACAAGATCTTTAAAATTCCTTCTAAAATCGTCGTTTCCTGCCCCCTGGCAATTCCAAGAAACAATCTTCATGGGAAAACGATGGATTTGATGCGGAAAAATCGGATTATCAATTGGCGCCTTCGCCCATGTCGCAATCACTTGACACAGTGATTCCAGACAAAAACTCACTTGACGTTTCTGTTCCCACTCCGTCAGACGTACTTTCTGCCAGCATACCCTGTCCACTTCCTCCGTCGGGATGCTTCGAGTTGCCATGTGTACTTGCCAAACTGTCGAGGGTATCTCCGTTATTGTGACTAACCTCTCGAACGAGTCGATTCGTGATATCGTTGAGGGGAGTCGGAACGGTTCCATTATTGTTTGAAAGGGGGGTGCTTCCACCAATACTGCTACCCACATTCCGTCCTGGAATTCCAGCGCAAGGTGATTGGGATCGATGATTGGAGGCATTGGCTGGTCCATCTTTGTTTCGTTCTGTTTCTCTAGCGTTGTCTTCCGCTAGAACTCGGAACATATTATTTCTAAAAGTATCCACTGGGCTTGTAGAATCCTTGTCCAGTTGGATTTCCTTGGACTTAGCTACTGATTGATTTGTGGAGATCTCCTTTCCATGTTTGTTGGAGTTGTAGTTTGGTAAAACACGTTTACCATTATTGGATGGAAGATTCTGATTTGACTTGCCTTGATTAAATTGGAGGTTATGGTTTAATTCCACAGACCCCGAAACCCTAGCTGCATTGGGCTGATTTCCTGGCCCACTCCTCGTATGTTGGGCCTGTGATGCAGTACGCTGCTGGATGGGTCTGCCGTTCAACTCCGTGTGTTTCCCGGCCGCCACCGGTTTTCTCCTACGCGCCACCGTGACCCAATCACCGTACTCCTTATTTCTTGCTCTTTCTTCCAACCATGCAGCTCCTTCACTTAGAGGTGTCGAAGTTTTCGGAGGTCCTGCCACTACCGTCTGTGTTGGCTTAGGTTGTATGCATTCCGAAGTGTTGTGTGAGACTTTGCCGCAAGTACGGCAAAAATTCGGGAGATTTTCGTACACCACCTGATATGTCTTTTTCCCGATCGTGATGCCAATGTCAAGTGGAACGGATGTGTCGATTTGTACGCAGAAACGTGCAAACCTCCCGCGCGTGGCGTTAACAGTGGTACCATCGTATTTAATCGGGTCTCCAATGCAGCTCGCAATGGTCTGGATCACTGACTCCTGGAAATATTCCATGGGGAGGTTTAAAACTCTAACCCAGGTTATGGCACTTTCAATCTTATCATCAGCAGCTTCAAATTCTGGGACCCATTTGCGAATAGACATGAAGCTTCCGGCCAGTTGCCATGGCCCTCCGGTTAAAATCATTTCACGTCTTTCCTTGTTCAATCCCTTCAAACAGTAGGCTCCAAACCCAGATCCATGAGTTGGAAGTTGCCGTGTAGCTTCCACATCGTATCCAACTTGGTCAGGAGTGTGGGGTAGTACCATGGTTTCCCCATAATTTTGATGATAATGGTATCTTCCCATTGTGAAGTTAGGGTTTCTTGTAGATCTTCAGAAATCATGATTTGTTTGAACGGATGTTCAGGCGATGGAGGCTTCACAGTCATCATGGCTCGTTCCTTGAGGGTACGCTCATGATCGACGGCGACATCCTTAGGTTTCGGAGGGGGGCTGATCTTGCTAGCATAGGTGGCATAGGGTCTGTTTTCAGCGTTTTCTTGTAATAGAGTTTCAGCGGATAATGGAGGCTGTGGTGGATCGTCAGTCATGGTGCGAGAACGTTTGTTACGAGCCGCAAGGCTCATAACGCAGTGGTGTTGCGGCTGCCGGGGAGTTTCTAGCGGCCAGGGAAGGGAGAGTTTCTGAAAATTATCTTTTCTTTAATGAAAAGAATGTTCACATATAAAGTACTTAGGTAAGAACGCGTGTATTAATGATAATTAATCCTTGTGTTCTGTTATACTTATTTCTGTGCTTCACAAGTTTACACTCTAGGGCCGATATATATTGAAAATTTATACGCAGGGTCTAGAATTAGGTTAACTATATTACTTTTTAAATGTTCATGTTTAGGTGGTCGACTTAATAAATTAAATTTATTTAACAAGATTAAAGAATAACTTGTGTACTAGTACAATGTCTTGTAATTATTGTTTTAAAATAATAAACCAAATTCAAATACGAGTAGTTCATTTACAACGGAACCAAGACACTTTGGTAGTTGATGACGTGGTCATCAGCATTAAAGTCCAAATTTAATTTTTCTTAGTGTGCAAAATAATTCATGCCGAATAATATCCTTCACACATTTTCATTTCCATTTAAAGTCTTACCAATATAACTCATTACCAATATAACTCACATAAAACGTAAATTTTAAAACTTAGACTATGTTCAGTTCACGTAAAAGAAATTGTTTAGAACTGAACTTAAATCAAACTGATTTTAACTTAAATTTTGACCATAACTTAAATCGAACTAAACTATATGCACCTGAATTAAACTAAACTGAAATTAAACTTTACTTGATGTAACAATACTTAATTTAAAATCAATCGAACAAAGCCTCATCCAGTGTGATGATCTTACGTGTCACGAGTAAATACCACACACCCTTTTTCCATGTTCCTTGTTTGTTGGAGCCGTTACAATATATACATACTCAAAATTAGAGTACTACGATGTCGAACGAAAATGAATTGAAATGTTAAGATGATAATATATTATTTATCATGAACACGAGATAACTTATAAGACCGAAGAGTTTATCAAGCTATTAACTCAACATAAATCGTAAACGTCTTACCTTATCAACATTATCTACCTCATGTCCTTATCATTATCATGGGAGAAATTATACAGACTGATTGACAATCGATTAAGGTTTACAATTATCGGTATTTTTTAATTCAGGAATAGTAACCGGAGTTTTGAAGAGACAAAAATGAGAGCTTAACTCAATGTCAAAACTGTTTATTACTATATCATTGAGTTAAGGGCTTAACCCGATTTTTCTAACCGAGTGCCAAACACTCCGAATTAGAATACTTTTTTTGTTAATGTTTAAAAAAAAGAATATAATCCGAGATGATATAAGAGGTCATGGTGACGTAGTATATATACATCTTTTTCAAAAACCTTCGACATCGTTTACCTGTTCTCACCAATGCCCTCCGTGTAGTATTAATGCACTCCATTTCTAAAACCTCACCTCATTTAATTTTACCTTTTTTTTATTATTTATTTCTATACTTTTCAGCCTTGAATTTTCCGACCTCACTGTAACGACAATCCGCCGGAATTCACTCCTCCATTGACTTTCCGGCGACTTTCATTTTCTCTGCAGGAGACACAATCGGTATATATAGATTTCTGCAAATGAGCCTCTCCTGATTTGTGAGGAACAAGCTCAACTAGTCAGTAGTCAGTAGTCACTAGTAAGCTCTGTTGAAGCGAGGTTGTTTCGATCTGAGGATTCTTCGTTGACCGTCGGATGATAGACTTTCGTTGACCTTCCATTGATCGGAAATTCGGAGCTGACTTCGGAGTTCGGAGCTGAGTAGATTTTCGATTCACTCGCCGTGAAGCATGGGGCATTGTTGCAGCAAAGGCGTTACAGTTTCAGCTGACAAGGATGACGTCGTTTCGACGTCTGCTGCGGCGAACAACCACCGGCCTCAGCGATCGGCGCCGCAGACGCCGACAGCGGCGACTAATGGAGCGGCCCGAACTCCTGCGCACTCGTTCACGACGAGTCCGTTTCAGAGTCCGTATCCTGCGGGAATAGCTCCGACGCCTTCTCCGGCGAGGACTCCGGGGAGGAAATTCAGGTGGCCGTTGCCTCCGCCGTCTCCGGCTAAGCCGATCATGTCTGCGTTTATGAAACGGCAGCCGAAGCCCGCGCAGGAGAGGATTACGGAGACGAGTGGGGAAGGAGGGGAGAGGCAGCTGGATAAGAGCTTTGGGTATTCGAAGAATATTGCGGCGAAGTTTGAGTTGGGGAAGGAGGTTGGGAGAGGGCATTTTGGTCATACTTGTTGGGCGAAGGGGAAGAAAGGGGAGCTTAAGAATCAGCAGGTGGCCGTTAAGATCATTTCCAAAGCTAAGGTAATGGAATTAAGAGTCGTTTTCGAATTCTGCTAGATAGTTATATCATTGATCTCATAAAGTGTTGTGAGAACTCCTGCTATTAGCAATTTAGCATTATTGTTTGATACTATGATTTATGCAGAAATTCAGAGAGAAAAGAAATAATCCAGATTCCAGTGAGGTGTTTTTGATTCTCTGCTAGGATATTAACTAGTAAGATTATTGGTCTAAAAAATGGTGCTAGAGGCTAGAGCCTAGAACTCTTTCTGCTATTCACATTGTTTGTTTTAAATGACTGTGAATGAATTATGTCAGTATTAATCATAGAACTGAGAGAGAAGAGAAAGAATTCGATGATGCATTTTGAATTTTGCGAGATAGTTTTACCATCAATCTCAAAATATGCTGCTAAAAACTCTTTCTGATGTCGGCATTGCCACTGTTGAATGATTGTGCTTAAATTCGCAGAATAGGCGTAAGTTTTAATCATGGAAATGAGAGAGAGAAAGAATTGGAGGAGCCATTTCCAAATTTCTGATAGATAGTTAGATAATTAGTCTTATTGAAGAATTGCCAGAACTCTTTCTGCTATTAAGAATTGTTTGAACTGATCATGCATGAATTCACAGCATAAAGTTTTGATTCTTGGATTCTGCTAGATAGTAAAACCATTCTTCTCAAAAGAAAGTTGCAAGAGCTATTTTTCCTATTAGCATTGTTGTTTTTTAATGGCTATGCATGAGTAAAGAATTCACAGCCTGAATGTTTGTTTAAGAAGAGTTCCTGTGTGATGGCAACAGTGAGATATGCTGATGATAATTTTTTACAAGTGTTCACTGGGATCTTACCTTGCATGATATGCTGAGCTGTATCTGGAATTTTTCTTCAGAATATTAAAGTTATGAAATTTATTTTTCAGATGACGACAGCTATAGCTATTGAAGATGTTCGGAGGGAGGTGAAGATATTGAAAGCATTGTCTGGACATAAAAACCTGATAAAGTTTCATGATGCATTTGAGGATGCACATAACGTATACGTAGTTATGGAGTATGGCTTTATATCCCATTCCTCTTCATGCTTTTATGCCTTCAATATATGAATCTTGTCTATTTGTGATAGGTGTTTTTTTTTTTGTATTTGATGTATTTGCTAGTATGGTTACTTTTGGTTGTTTGCTTGAAGACTCTCTTTTGGAACTTTGTGGTATCTAGGCTCTCTTCTAACAATAGATAAACGCAACTGTGTTTTGACAGATTGTGTGAAGGTGGTGAGCTGCTAGACAGGATTTTAGCTCGGTAACTGACTAACTTCAACGTTATTGCTTTATTGTCAAAATTCATCAGATAATTGCTCCATTTAAAACATTTTCTGACTGCTTCCATGTTGTAGGGGTGGAAGATACTCAGAAGAGGATGCTAAGAAAATAGTTTTGCAGATGTTAAGTGTTGTTGCCTTTTGTCATCTTCAAGGTGTTGTACACCGAGATCTAAAGCCAGAGGTATTTTAAGCAATGGTCACATTTGAGATGATCACATGTCTATTCAAATTCTCTGTGCATGTGTTACGCAACTCGGAATTATCTCAAAAGATCATAAATGATTTCATTCCCCTAAAGAATACTTTATACATGCAGAATTTCCTATTTGCCACAAGAGATGAAGATAGTCCTATGAAGGTCATAGATTTTGGTCTTTCAGATTTTATCAGGCCAGGTAAAGATCTCATATGGCTTAATTTAGCCTAATTCAAAATAGAATTATATTGATTTTTACTATATAATCACAGATAACTTCTTTGCTTAGAGGATACTGGATCCAGGCGTATTTGACTGCTAATTTTATATATGATTTAGAGTTTTTTGTGCGCTTGATATGGATTAGTGATTAATGTAAAGTCTAGTAGTTGCATAACATGCTGTGTACGTAAATTTACATAAATTTCACAGCACGTCATTACTCATCAAGTTCCACGTGAGTTTATACATTCTATACAGAGGGTCTTTGGTTTATTGTTGTTCGGTTATTATTGCCCATCTCACCATAACAAATAATCTCATCCATTTACCTGTCAATAACATTTCATATGTAGTGAATCCTATCTCGACGATCTTAACTTTGTCAACAGACAAAAGCGTAAGCGATTATATAATCACGTATTGTGCTTACTAGAAGAGCATAGCACCACACACCCACAATCGCTGTAGCTGGGGTTTTGGCTGATGAAATATAGCTAGAAGAGCAAAATTGCAAATATAACTATCCTACAATGTAAATCATCATCTCCGTTTCAAGCCTCACATAGACAGTTTTTTGTGAATACAGATCAACGCCTTAATGATATTGTTGGAAGTGCTTACTATGTGGCACCTGAGGTACTTCACAGATCATACAGCAGTGAAGCGGATATTTGGAGTATAGGTGTCATAACATACATACTCTTATGTGGAAGCAGACCTTTCTGGGCACGCACTGAATCAGGCATTTTCCGTTCTGTGCTACGAGCTGATCCCAACTTTTATGATTCACCGTGGCCATCAGTATCTGCAGAAGGCAAAGATTTTGTGAAGCGGCTTCTAAATAGAGACCATAGGAAAAGAATGACTGCCGCACAGGCACTGAGTAAGTGTGATTTATCACTGATTATATGCTTTTGACATTCTTAGATTGCAAGTTCCCCCATTTTATGTAATTTCTTACTCTTATTTCTGCTGTTTTGTTGATCAAGATGCTAGTTTATCTCCTACCGATGTTGATGTATACCATTTTCTGTGCAGCTCATCCATGGTTAAGGGGCTCAAACTGTGCTGTACCTTTAGATTTGACAATTTACAGATTAATCAAGGCATACATCCGAACTACTCCTTTGAAGCGTGCAGCCTTAAGAGTACGTACAAATGATATGTTTCTGAGTGTTCTTTTGATAGATTATTGGAAGTCATTGTCCAGGCATTGTATTAGAGATTCAAACTTCTCTACCATAAATATAGAGAAATGTAGTTGTTTGGTAACAGAGACTTGTGCCTGATCATGCAGGCAATTTCAAAAGCTTTGACTGAGGATGAGCTCATTTATCTGCGGGCCCAATTTATGCTCCTTGAACCAAGGGATGGATGTGTCTCCCTTGACAATTTCAGAACGGTGCGATACTTGTTCTACTTCTTCTCTTGTCTTGTTTTTCCAGCATGTTCTCCTGCTATCTACATGAAATTTACTAACATCGCCTTTATCCTTTGACAGGCTCTCACGAAAAATTCAACCGATGCCATGAGGGAATCTAGAGTCACTGACATCCTAAATTTGGTGAGTGATGCTCTTCGGTCCTCATTATATCTATAAAGAATCTTCATGTAGACTGTTTATTCATGTCTGCAATTCTTGGCTTCTATATAAGTCGAATTCACATCTCGGATATGTGTAAAACATGGACCTTGTAATAGGAAATTGTGACATCCCTCAACTCATGCAATATGAATACATATTCCAAAATCCAAATATTTTGAAGTGATGTAGATGAATGTCTACCAACTGTAATTGACGTGGCCGAATTTAGTTAAGATACAAGGCTACAAGATACATTTTCACAAGATGAATATCAATT
>JAYMSL010005178.1:0-10363 GCA_036897195.1 Plantago coronopus
ACACTTCAAAGAGTCTGAAACCTGATTAACACTAACAGAACTAGTACTATTACAACTGAAAACTTGAGCAGCTTGAGGATATTGTGCTCCCGTCTTGGCTAGCTTATCAGCAACTCCATTGGCCTCCCTAAACACAAAAGAGATTCTGCAACTCCTAAACACCTGCATTGTTCTGAACGTGTCCTCCAGGTGTATTTTGTCCTTCCAAGTTACTTGTTGTTGCCTGCATAAAGCCAGATACACATATAAGGAATCAGTTTGGAGTTGAACATGTTGATATCCCAACTGACAGGCTAAAAACAAGCCTAATTTAGCAGCCATAAGTTCAGCTGTATTATTATTGGTAATTCCTACAAAGCTAGAAGCAGCTCGAACAAAATTCCCAGATGTGTTTCTTAAAACACATCCAACACCTGCCGCCAGGATTGTCAAGAACAGAACCATCAGAATTTATAATAACCTCTGCACCACTAAAAGGGCTCTATTTGAATTTAACAGAAGTAAGCTTACTCCAGTTACCAGGAAACATCACCTTGTGATCCTGAGAACTAGACAGGAAAGTGAAATATATGTCTCTATTGGTAAAACTAGTATTCTGCATAATGTACTTATTCCTAGTAGTCCAGAGGATCCAAGCAAAGATAGCAAAATTCACCACATTAGTTTTATCAACTGTGAGTCCTAAAACAGTTGCCATAAGAGACTTAAGGCCATCTAACATTTGAGAGCTAAAGATAGCCTCTCTGCACCAGCTAAAAGCAATGCAATCAAACACAAGATGATCAATAGTCTCAGGGCAGCTACCACAAAACACACAAAGGTCAGACTCCACAACTCCTATCTTAGCTAATCTAGTTAAAGTAGGAAGCTTGTTCAAAAGACTTTGCCATAAGAAAATTTTTATTCTAGGCATGACTTGTAAATTCCAGAGTCTCATCCATGGAAGGTGAGGACCCATATTAGCCTGAGCAACAAGTGCATTATAAGCAGATTTAACACTAAAAACACCAGAAGAGTTGAAATTCCAAACCAACTCATCCAAGCCCCCAGTGATAGGAACTCTGATAATAACAGCAATGAGTCTAGGAGGAACTAACTCCAGAAGTTTCTGAATATTCCATTGACCCTGATGTATCATAGAAGCCACATACATAACAGGTAAGTCCTGAAAAGAAACATACTGATGAAGGACCCCTAAGTCAGACCACACATCAGTCCAAAAATTAATTTGAATACCAGTTCCTATATTCCAATATCCATTAGATTTAAGAAAGTCTCTAGCAGATATGACATGCTTCCAAAACCAGCTGTCAGAGGGCTTAGCAGAGGCCTCCCAAAAGGTTTTATGAGCAAAATATTTATGCTGAAGAACTTTAGCCCACAAAGATGTGGGGTTATGAATTAATCTCCAAGCAAGTTTAGCCAGAAAAGCAATATTAAGTTTAGTTAAGTCCCTAATACCAAGACCTCCAAATCTTTTAGGCATGCAGACATTTTTCCAACTGACTCTTGGCCTCTTCTTATCAGTTTTAGAAGCTTTCCAAAGAAAATTATTATTCAGAGAGTTCAGCTTACTAATGATAGACACAGGAAGTTTACAAACAGACATGTGATAAACAGGAAGAGAGTTTGTGACAGAAGCAATAAGCACACTTCTCCCTGCCATGGAAAGAAATCTGTTATACCAAGCATCAATCTTAGCTTTGGTTTTAGTGATAAGATCATTAAAAAAATCAGCTTTTTTCCTCCCCAAGATAAAAGGAAGTCCCAAATATTTGTCCATCCTCTTGTTCACAGTCACATTTAAAGTATCAGTAATAAAGTGCTTCCAATAAGGAGGAGTATTAGGGCTAAATAACACCCTGGATTTTTCCCAACAAATGGCCTGGCCTGCAGCTTGTTCATACCAATCTAAGACTCTCTGAATGGTTTGCACAGACCTTCTATTGGACGTACGACAAAAAATAATGCAGTCATCAGATCTCCTAGGACCTTATGATATATGTTGAATAATTCAGTAACTTTCCCTAATTAAAAAATGTCCATTATGTTTGTTATTTGGTATATATATGTCAGATGATGCACTACAGTAACAACCATTGATACATCCGTCGAGACTCGAGAGTACTACTTTACGAGAAAAAAACATATAGGGCTTTATCACATACGAGAAACTTCACATCTACGTTAAGAACCCTAACAATCCTACTACGAACCAGCTTTACAAATTAGACTTTCGAAGCTCCGTTGCTGCAATTTACAAACATGTCGGAGAAGTTTTACTAGATCGATGAAGGAGGGAGGGAGGGAGAGAGAGAGAATGTAGGAATTATTTGTACAAGATAGATCATGGTAAAGGTAAAGATGATGATGATGACGATGATTATGTGAAAAGTAGCTAATGTCAATGGATCAAGATGAATGAAATGCGCTATTTGTTAATTGGGATTTTCGTGTCTTTCATTAATTTTACAAATCGGTTCACATTCAGATCACGGAATCACCAACATCGATTTTGATTTCCTTAATGAAAACACGAACTCCATTTTCGATATATATCTTTAGAAGCTGATTAATAAACAATGGCAGTAGAGCTTGATGTATTCATTTCATTTTGCACACTGTATTTGAGATTTAAGGATTGGTGTAAGAGGAAAAGGTGAAATATTAGAAAGAAAAAGAAAGAAGATGGGAGAGAGAAGAAGGAAGAAGGTGAGAAGGTGGGAGACCGCGAAATATAATTAAACGTCTTTTCACCGCGAATTCAATACTTTGGTAATGAATTAAACTTATAAGTAAATTCAAGAAAATCGTAGAATTGATAATGAATAAATTATCACATTCTTTTGTAACATTTTCATCACACAATACTTGTAAAGATCTTAAAGACAAAGACGAGATTAATAAAATTCCTTATCAATTGGGATATTTAGTTCTACTGGGGATCTATGGAGAATAACTCTTTGGATGCCTCCAGCAGACCAAATGTTCGGTTTCATGGAAAAGAATGAGGTTCCTTCTTGTAATTTTCTAACATCATTTTCCTATATGTGTTAAGCAAAGCTTTTTGGCGCGAATCAAGTTCGTCAAAATTGAGTATACCTTCCCTCAGATTGTTCATCAGTTGCTTTCCCTCCAATCTATTGTTACACAGCTCCAGATTTGAGAGTTTTTTCTTGTCGTCGATGACATTCTTCTCTATAAACTTTTCATGAATCACCATTTTGATTTCTCTCTTTGCGGCCGGAGTAGCCTTGAACCTTTGGACTATCTCATCAACAGTTCCATGTGAAGACCACAAGACTGCGTTGTTCTGGTGAGGCTTGTGAATTATGATGCAAATGACAAGATGACAAAGAATGGCAAGTTCCCTTGCCTTTTTTTGCAAAGTTTCCTCCATTTTCTTTTCACTCTTTGCGCTGGCAGCTGCGCTTTTTTTGGACAAATTTTTACACATGGCTATGTAAATTTGTAAATTATACTAACTCACAAAATAAAGTACGTACTTGTGTGTATGTTTTTTTATGTGAAGATATGTTCTTGGGCGGGTCTATTTATACTTGACTGCAGTATCATATTTCGGTAAGTGTAGTTATGGAGTTCAAAATTATAATAATATCATGACGGAAACACGGTATTATATTTAGTAAGTGTATTTATATCGTTGAAAACAATAATGTACATTTGACAGAAGGTTTATACGCCATCTCTCTCAATCTCTTGTTTTTTTCATTTAACTTTTTCTGGTCAATGATTTTCAACTTTGACTATAAATTATTTATAAAGTCATATTATTATTATATTATATATTACAATTGGCAGCTCATAAAAATTACAATGGGAAGTTGAAATCGAAATTCATATTATTACATATATTACATTTTAGATTTGATTACATAATCTTATTTAAATTCAATATATTTATTGTTTATAATTAATTTGAATTCATCAAAGTTGAAAGTTGTTGACCACAATAAGTTAAATGCGAGGATGAAATTCAAACGGAAGAAATATTTTATTTAGAATTTCATATTATTATTTATGACATATTAAAGTTTCATTACATAATTTTTCTCAAATTCATTAGAAATAATATTTATTGATTAGTTAATTTTAATTTAAAGTTGAAAATTATTGACTAGAAAACTACGAGAGATGGAGGGATGAGATTGATAGAGGATATATCAAACTGTAGTAGTATTAATTTGAAATGTAAGCTGTGGGACTTCTATAACTAGAAATGATGACAACAATGATGATGAATGATATAGGTTGACATTTAATAATGGTCAACGTGATGAATATGTTAGTTGCAAATAAGTAAATCAAACTTGGTCTAATACAAACATATTTCGTGTTCATTCCGTAGGATCAAGCTTTGACTTGATTAATTATCTTAAACTATTAAATTTTCAGTCAAATTAATGATATGATATCCTCGTATCTTCCTTTACCAAACTAGTCAGTTAAGTTTAGTGCAAATGATCATGAAGCTTGTCCACTTCTCATGACAACGACAAAATGATATCACAGATACTTTCACATTGAGGCAATTTCCTAAATAACCAAGAAAGACCCGTGTACTTTTTATTAGGAATGGGAAATGTTCGGGTAGTCATGTTTCGAACTCACTCCGTTTTATTTGAAACTTTATAAAGGAATACTTTAGTTCATATAGTGTTATTGACTTATTGTAAAAGTTAGTGGTAAGTATCTGATAAAGTAAAAGAAAAATGAAATAATATGATGATAACGTAAGAGAAAAAAGAAGAGTTAGTAAGATATAAACTTTTCATTTTTTGTTAATAAGTATCAAAATAACGAAAGTTGGAAGTTTCAAATGAAACGAAGGATGTATAAAATATTGATAAGAACGGATATTACGAGATAGGGTGTTCAAAAATTATATACCCAAATTAAAAAAGTTAATGTTCATTAGATTATCGAATTAATATGTGATCAATCGAATTCTATAAAAGCCGAGGGAATTTAATGTGTATTCTATTTAGTGGTGATTGGTGAATTATCCCATCAGTTCTTTTAGAATCTCTCTACGGTTGATTTTTTTTTTTTTTCGAACTTTGGTGATCAATGATGATCTTACCTGGGAAGATTCTAATGAAACGAAAGAAATAATAAAACTTAGTTTACTCCCTTCGTCAATCGTCACCAAATAGATTACACATTAATTTTCATTGACTTTTATAGTGTTCACTTGATCACATATTAATTCGATAACCTAACAAACATTAACTTTTTAAAATTCAGGTATATACTTTTCGAACACCCAATCCCATAATATTATACAATAACTCGGAATAGATCATGGTTACCCGAACCCTTTCCCATTCCTAATAAAGACTATGCGTGCCTTAAATTCTTAGTTCATTTTAGTTCGTCGGTTAGGAGCCGCCACGTAGACCAGTTCGTGATGACTTGTTAATTTGTAAATATTGGACTAAATCAGACACCCCGGCCCGTCAAACGCTTACTTGTATGTGCCAACTCAACAAACTTACTGATGATTTCGGCTTTTTTCCCTATCTACTACATACCGTAAAAAGAGAAGGGAGTTTAATTTGACATGATGAAGAAGTCTCTGAGTTAGCACGATCTTGGAGATGCTTCAAGAATTCAGGGCATGGATATATCAAAGATAGAAAACAAGTAATTCATTCCTTATTTTGCTAACTCAAAGTCAAATGAAAAGCTTAATAGGAGACGGAAGAGGGACTACACAAATAGGATGCGCGGTTTGATCGAGACGCAACAAGAACAGGAGGATCCTTCTTCCTGCAGGCTACATGCATGGGCTTTATTTGTGAACTCAAGTGAAGCAACTAACTAGCATAAGAGAAGGTCTCAAAATGGATATGTATGTATTGACCTTGTTTGGCTCTGTAGTTAGAGAGTATCAGCCACAAAGGGTGACTACATCTGTACCAGTACATGGCTAACTACTGAAGCAATTAGGAAGCCAGCACAGTGCATGGTTGAGAGGATTCCTAGCTAGTTGATTGATTTTGGGTATATTCCCCACATTGTGAAGTTGTGAAAGTCTGGTGCAGTACTAGTGCTTTACAGTATGTATCATGAAAAGTTTCATCAGTGGAATTAACACGTTGATCATATCATGTCTCTCGAGAATTTTCTGAAAAGAATTATACAGTTCAAGAAATGGGCTAGGGGGAACTTACATAAACTTCTTATGCATTTATCATATAAACTTCAATATTTTAGTACCAAAATTGATACTATGTTTTTATGAATTAAGTTACATTGTAATAAGAGAATATTTTTTTTCGAATAGCTTATGTACGGCTCTTATGTTATACAAGTTGAATAGTTTACTACTTTTTTCCAATTAAAAAAACAGCTCATTAATTATTTTATTTGACTCGTTCACTCTTTCAATTATAGCCGTTGTTGATTTGCAACTCGTACTTCTTGTTCATCAATTGCGTATATATTCCCGCGCACTTGTTCTTTCATATGTTCGCAAAAACTCTTATTCAAATTATATCTCAACCTTCCTTTTTTTAGAAATGACTAAGTAATGTTCAACTTATTAATTGATGGTGAAACGTATTACCAACTAAGTTACGTTGTAGAATATATCTCTAACATTAATTATTCTCCCACATATTTTTTACCTGCTCTAAACCATATAAAAATTATTATATCTCTGGATTGATTCCAAAAAAATAAAAGTTGTTCCTCCATAAAATGAAACAACTTCCTGAATGTGCACTTGGACGAAATTCCCCATAGGCCCCATCCAGTACCTTCAATTCACACTGTAGACAAATGAGTGCAAAAACGGAATTGGCCAGCTCAGCTTTAAATGGATAAATAAAAGCCACGTCACCCTCGCAGCCCTTAATTCAGCACGTGCAAGTTAAGAACCACACACCCAATTCTTTAATTAATTAATAATAAAATAACAAAAAATTGTTACAAGAAAAAGACAAACCCGTGTTAACTTAGTGTCTCAGCCATAATCCAGCTGTCCCCTTTTTGGTCCACCTCAGTATATAACCACACCCCTTTGACCATTTTCCAAACCATCACCAAAATTCTCCACACTCAAACATGCACAGGTCAAACAACAACCAGAGAGCCAAGCAAGAAGAGAACAGCATCATGGTTTCAGCATTGCAAAACGTAATTACCGGCCGATACGAAGCCGGAACCGGAAACACCAGTACCTCGCAGTTCTTCCCTGTTTCGACCGAGATGGAAACGTGCCGTGTCTGCAGCATCAGTGGCTGCTTGGGGTGTAACTACTTCGACATGACTGGCACTAGCACTAGCACTAGCACTTCGGTGGGTGGAGTTAGCGATTTGACGACGAAGAAGAAGAGGAAGAAGAAGAATAACTACAGGGGAGTGAGGCAGAGGCCGTGGGGAAAGTGGGCAGCGGAGATTCGTGATCCTAGAAAAGCACAGCGTGTGTGGCTCGGGACATTTGAGACTGCCGAGGACGCGGCCAGGGCGTATGATAGGAAGGCCGTCGAGTTCCGTGGGCCCAGAGCGAAACTGAATTTCCCGTTCGCGGATTATACTTCATCTGCTGCTGCGCCCGTGGGAGCTGCAGTGAGCGATGAGACGGGGAAGTCGAGTTTTCAGCATATGGAGAAGAGGAGGCGAGACGGGGAAGGGGGGTCGACGTCTACGAGGACGAGCGATGTTAATATCGAGAGGGACTACTGGGAGCTGATGATCGGAGATGAGGAGATTGATCAGTGGATGATGTCGATGATCGAGACGGGGAATTCGTCGGATTCGACTAATGGCGGGAATGTGCATAGCGTGTGATGATTTGAAAAGGATTGTTTATCATTTTCATTTTGGAGTTTTCAGTTTTTCTTCTACTTCTTCTCTGTTTTGGAACAGGGGATGCTCAGAACAGAACAGAACGCGTACATTTTAGCTCTAGTTCCAACTTCTGCACCTGTTAACTGAGAAAAAGAGAAAAAGAGTAGTTTCGGTTATGAGCATTGTCGTAACTTAACTTCTTCACCAGTTTTAACTTTGCCTAGAAATATCATGCATAGTTGAACATCTGTACAATACTACAATATACTACAATCTTTGTCAGAACTTGCTAGAGTATCTTCCAGATCAATTATACTAACATAACTCCGCTCAGAATATTATGTATAAGAATGTTTTCGACTAAACTCTAATCATAATTGTATTTTTCCTTGTTTATGAAGTCGAACGTGATCAATAATGAATCTCCATTTACTTTCGACTCAAACCGAACTCTGTCCTATTAATTGGAGGAAAATGTATTTACCAATTGAAATGCGGTCCTATTCTACTAATCAGCAGTTAGGTTATTCTGTTATATTCTTCACAATTTAATTAATCAACATTCTAAAACTGTACTGCAGAATAAATAATTTACTATCGCTTTGCAGAGGTGTCCAAAGCTTACGAACTTGGCGACAATGTCTCATTATTATATACTTTCAATTAGCATGTGGGTTCACTAATCTTCAACGCGAATACTGATTGATGAGTTAAACTCATGGGTTAAACATTAGATTTGGAAATATCTTTTGAGAATAGTTCAACCAATTCGTATTTCATGTGTCCTTTTCATTTGGATAAACTATGAATTCAAGATATTTTGTACTTCGATAGTGATATTTTAATCCACAAAACATAGAGAAAAAAAAGTTTAATATCCTACCTACAAATATATCTGCCTAACAAAGTACTTCATCCGTCCCATATTAAGCTTACCATTTGACTTTGGGTCAAAAAAATAAGAGAAGGAGTATTTTGATTAGAATATTGGTAGTGAAGGTGAAAACTAGATATATTAATTGTTAGTGGTTTTGAAAATTAGTTCGGTGATTATTTTTAAATATATTTATTGTAATTAGTGGAAGTATGATGTACAGAAATGGGAACGAAGAGTTTTAAATGGGACACTCAAAATGGCAAAATGGAAAGCTTAATATGGGACGGAGGAAATAGTATACATGTAAGAAACCACTTTAAATATGCAATTCATGATGCATTCTTTTGAAAATAATCATTGATCACCACCTTTTCATTTCGTTTATATCCTAGCTAGTTGAACTGTACTAGTTGAAGTATGAGATGAAGCCTAAGGATGAAATTGTCCGAGACCCCATGCAACATTGCAAGTAGTTGCAAGTATGCAAGTGAAGTATCAATCATATAGGTAGTGGACTGATAACCAATCATGTCACGTTTTATGATCAATTCATACACATTGGTGGCCTAAATAATAAAGAAAAGACGAAAGATGAAGATGGTAGTTTAGTTGGTGGCTAAAAGCGACGACAAAGGAGTGAATTTTAAATTTTTTAATATAGTATAGTATTTGATAGGGTATATATTGTATTAATATAGATAGCATAGCACCTGAGACTAGGCTGAGAGGGGAGAGACGTTGACATGTTTGGAAAGGTTCACGTTGACACAATCTAAAGCTCGACAACGCAAATTATAAAACTCATAAACAAATAGGCATGTGCTGAAATTGTTGGTGTATGTGAAACATGTGCGCAATATGTGTGGATATAATATTATTACATACAATTAGTTGTCAGTTGTCACACTCACATAAGATCCGCACGAGCATATTACTATTTCAAGAACTAATATTGTATTCCTAGTATATGAAGAAGCATTATTCGGGTTAGGCTGTGGGGTATCGCAAAGGCCAAAGTGGCCAAAGTGTGTGTGAATCTCTTCTTTTTATTCTTTTCCAAAACGAAGTGGGGGCTGATACGTACTGTTTGTACAAGAACGGTGCCGAGATGTGAGATCCTAATAAATAAATTATCACTTCGATTACGGAAAGAGTGTGTGTACTATTAAGGGGGAGTAACCCTTAATTTTTCAATTCATAATGTTTGTTGCCAAACTAAAGAGTTTAGACAACTCCTAGAGTTTAAATACCTAATATGATCGAGATCCGATTCTTCGAATCTGGTGTAGTTAAATATGATTTTTTTAATCGACGAAATTATATTAGTATTAGATGATAAATTTAGAAAATTACAAGTGCAAGAGAATCGTACTTATATCAAAACCACTGGAAATGAGAATCTGACCCTTCAAACGATCCATCAAAATGGAGGCATATTGTAGGCACTAGAAGCTCGACAGATCCACACCACCACACACACAAGGACATAAACTCCTAACCCTAATAGAAAACCTCGACTGCTATACGTGAAAGTACAAATCAAACGAAAAACATAATGTTGCTACACCACAAAAGAAAAGCCTAGCTCAACTAGAGTAGACCTGCCAAAATAAGGCAACCTGAAGTTAAAACGCCGCCACACCACCGGGAATAAAACGAAGTCACAAC
>JAYMSL010005179.1:0-10358 GCA_036897195.1 Plantago coronopus
TAATAAGTGGGGTATGTGTTTAAGATATAAAAGTGGGGGGTATGTGTAAAAGTGTGTAATAGATGTGTAATAGTGTGAAAGTAATAAATAGGGGTATGTGGGATTGTTTTACTGAGGTAACTAAATCTGGGCCAAATACAAAAAAACCCAATTAGTTAGCTAATTGAGGCTACTAAATCTTGGACAAACAGACAGAAAGTCTCTAGCTAACTACTCTGACTGGAGCTTTAAGAATGAATAATTGAGATTTACTACTGTATTATTCTAGGAAAGACCACAAAGATTTGATCGGAGCTCATCGAGTTGACTCACTGTAGACAGAGTTTTGACCCAAGAAGATTTCACACTTCTGATCTCAAGAAGCAAAAAGATACTAATCAGCTCAGGTAATCAGTTAACCAAAATTGATCTACTGTATTTCACTTCATTACTATTGCATAAATCTCGTCATTCGAATTTGGATATGCTGGCAGTATTTACTGAATTAAACTCTTGAATTTCGAAGGCTTCACATTTTCAGAATTCATGTTGTGTTTTCTGTTTCTATTAATTGCAAATTCAACCTCTTCTTAATTAAAGTTAGACATTAATCAATTCAGTCATCTCAATCCTTCATCATTTCATTTTCATGCACATAAGTCTTAATCTCATTGATCTCTTCAGCAGACTGGTTAGTATTAGTCCGTTAATCATTAAGTTGTTGTACTAATCAGGTAATTAAGCTTCACTTGTTCTTGCTGCATAAACTTCATACTGCATACACAGTTTTTCCCTAATAGATGTTCTTCATTTCTGCAGATCTTTCACCAAGCGCCTCTCCTATAACTCAGGTTAAGTAGCTAGCTGGCTGAGTGGCTCCTATCATCATCAGAATACCAATCATCTACCGCTCTGGTAAATATCTTCACTCCTTAAATAATTTCTTGCAGGTTGAAATTACTAACATCAATCTTTCATGACATAGTACTCCTAATTTATTCAATCCCTTGTCAGCAACATGTCCAAATAGTCAAATACTGTCTCGTTCTGAGATAACTTTGTTGCTTTTGCTTCAGTTTCCATACCTTCTTAACTCTGCTTTGAACACCCTCTGCTTCAATCATGTCCTGCTTTATGACACTTGAAACAGAGGCCACCTTTGTTGCAATTATGCCACTCAGATGCAGTTATGTCAACTATTAAGTACATCCATATTCTACTAGAATACGCAACACACGCTACGCGTGTGGAGCGTTATTTTTTTATTTAAATTTTAAAAATTATATATTATCAATATATGGAACATTGCATATGAAAACATAGAACCAATATACAACAAATAGCGTAACATAAGGTATTAACTGTCATATTCACACAACATTTCCATACTTTCATTAGTATAGGATATTGAATTTCTAGAAAGGGGCCGCAACCTCCTTTACCCGTGGAGAAGGCCAAATCCAAAGGATTATCTCGGTGTGAATGGTTCCCCAAATCGATGAATATAGATTCCTTAAAGGTAATCATAGCTTAAAGGCTTCTCAATCATCTTTAGACTCTCCCCAGTAGCCCAGCCACCCTCGTAAAATTCACTTGAAGGCAATAGTTTGTTTAATGAGACAACCGATCAAAACAGTACTACTTAGCATGCTTCAACAAGAACACAATTACGAATAAATCATTATTATTTTCTTTGGGCATTACCCCTGCCCCAAACAAACACATAGACACAGTCATCATCAGTATACAAGGCTACGAGCTTCTCTTCAGGTAGCCAACAACGCCGCAAGCAGAAGCTGAGGACATACATGTTTGATGTTTTACTTTGTATTCCATTGCATGCATTTTCAGGTTGTTATAGAGTTTTGTGGAAACATACATCAACCATGTCAACATTAGTGACAATATCATCTTTTAAAATAATCCAAATGTGAACAACAACAATATGGGTTAGACAATAAAATGAAGCAGCCAATCTTATAAGACCAGCTAAATTAAAGTTATCTTCGATCCTTATTCTGTTTCCATCCCCAATTCTATTATGAATAAAAATAAACCTCTTCCTTGGGTTCCAACTCCAACTCCAACTCCGGTACAGCAAATTCCAGTAACTCAAGAACCGGCAAGGTTCAGTTGTCTCAGAATCATGTCAGCTGCTCCAAATTCATATACATGTGTTTTCTTGTAATTGTAGCACATTTCATCTGCGTCATGTGCAGCATGAACAGTACATTCGAGTTACCAAATACTACAGTGTTCTCTTAGTTGAGTTGCTTATATATACAAACATCTCGATCAGGCATTCATCTACGTACATCCTCCGTTTGAAACACTAACCACCCTTCCATACCAATAACTTCGATTCCTTTCTCGAGATATACTCTTGTTTTAGTGGACACCAAAGCGCAGATGAGAATTAACAACCCAAACACAACTAAAAGCAAGCAAAAACATTCTTCATTCTCAAACATATATCACATATCTTCAGCATAATTATTAATTGTGGTTTTTAAGCTATTTAGCTGGGGGGAAAATGTCATCAAATTCCTAGTACTTGCACTTAATGGTCGTCCACCACTTCTAGTCACTCCAGATTTCCTTAAATTACCAAATCCAGTTAATTATCTCCAGCATATTCATAGCAAGGGATACACTCATACAACCATAACAGAACCCCTAATGTTTAACCACAAGTCATAATACGATGATGAACCAGACGGATTAGAACAAATTTGAAGAAAAATTTAATAGTATCCCGATGAGGCAATTTAACAAACAGTTAAAGTGCATAACCATTTCTATATATCCAACTCAAAAACCAAAATTCCAAACAAATCCATATCAAATTATCAACCCATAATTATGGACCTAGAGCTAGTTAGTCTAACCTCACGAATACACTGCAATTTCAGCAAGTCCAATAGGAACTATGGCTAATCCTTTTTTACTATTGTTTATAAAGATGAACTATACTATCTACATTGATGAAATGAGGAGAATTCCTAGAGCTTGCAGAAAATGGATGTTCAGCGAGCTTACATAGGCTTGAGAGGGATCAACCGACGAAACCTTACCAATAAAGATCCTATCAGTTTTTTTTTTGGAAACATCAAAATTATAATGATACTCAAAATTCAATGTACAATATACAGTGCACAAGGAATGCACGAAAATGTACTCTAGTAAAACTAAACTCAACACCCACGAAAAACCATTTCAACAAGGTAATCAACTTGAAGAGAATGCAAAATATACAATTGTGAGGTGAGAGTCTGAAGGATACAAAACTGGTATCTAAGCCAAAATTCTAAACCTTAACATGTGACTAGACAGCCCATACCAAACAAATGAGAACTTCACTGCTTCATTGCCCAAAATATAAACCACTAAACCTAGTCCAAGGAAATGGACAAAGATCCTATCAGTTAGTCTGCTACAATTCTTCTAGCCAGCTTCGAATCCATTCCGCCGCTGCTTTTGACATTCTGAGGGAAGTGAGACTGAGGAGTCATTTGAAGAATAGGCAGGTGGCCGGGGTAGGGATTAGATTAGTGAAACAGATCTGTAAATAGAGGAGTAGGTAAAAGAGAAAATATATTGCAAAAAGGAAGGAAATAAAACCACAAAAGGTAAAACCACGCGAAATTTATAGCGCGTATTCGGCACGCGCCTGTCTCTTTCTCACCGCTTCACTCGCTCTTCACTCGCTAAGTGCTCCTTATAATTTATGGTTAATAATAATTTTCCTTCGTAACTATACTGAATAAGTTTTTGACAGGTGAAAAATGGATGGAAGCACTTCAGGGGTAGCCAAAATAAAAGGGAAGATGCACCTTTTGGATCAAAACATTTGTACCCAAAACATTGATACACTGCGGCAAGTGCTGACTGATATATACAACAACTTTATTTCAATGGCTAATGTGGTGGAGGAAAACATTTATCCCCACGTCATAACTTGTATTTGGGAGCGAAGTTACCTGATGGGATTCATTAGGAGTGCATTGAAATGGTGTGTCAGTGATGGTGGAGTGATTAACAAGAGTGTAGTTGATCTTTTGACTCGTATTGAAGCTGACTATATAGAGGTTCTGACTCCCATTGAAGAGGTCACACAACTCCTCCTCCGTGCTCCATCATCAGATGCGAGTGTCTTAGTCGAAAATTATTGGGCTGTGGGGTTTGACGTCAACTTCTGGGAGCAGGAGATCCTAGATGCCTATTTGTTTATATGGAAGCACTGTGTTCCATCCACTTCCATGTTCACTGAGGAGTCAGTAATGGAACGTCTCGACCTAGCCATAGATGATAGAATGCATAAAAATCAAGCCGTAGTTATGAAAAATTACATTAACTTTATTAAGGAATCTGCAGATCCAGCCAGTTTGGAGAGTATATTACCTTGGGTTGATTATTTACTGGACATGATGATGTGCTATTGCTTCCATTATAGCATGAAAGGACAATGTTCCGACATCACAAGACGCCTCGATGCAGCTATAAATTGTATTGTCTTGCATATTTTGGTCTGGCATTCGGAATCGTGCCCCCCCTTCTTTGCCGAACTTCTGATGGCTTATGTGGATTACATTCAAGAAAACCTGAATTGGATTCTGAATTACTATCTTCCTGGACCACCAAAACAACAGATCCATGATGTCTTAAGGGACGCGCTTTCTGTTCTCAGCGCCATGCCCAAATATGAAGAGGAGAAACCATCTCCCAATGGTGCATTGAAGCAGCTAGGTCGGATCATCTTATCTTTCTTTGCCTTTGAATTTGATGGAAACAAGACGTGCTTTCACCTTACTGAGTGGTTGTTCGGAACATCCGAAGCTTTATGTTTGCAACTAGACGCTGATGGTTCCTTGCCTAATGAAGCTCTGGTTCAATATGCATATTTCTTCCAACGTTATTGGTTTCTACTACCAACATATGAGGCTATTGACAAAGAAACTCTATCAGAGAATCAATCCAAATTTGACGAGGATCTGTTGGACATTTTACGTGTGGTCTTCTGCCAATGGTCAGAGTATCACGTAGAGCGGGAGATGCTACTTAAGGTCAGAGCAGGAGTGGTTGATGTGTTAAGAAGCCTGGGATCAGTCATTTACTCATCTTCAGTCAATAAGATAGACGGAAGAACAACAACAGAGATGAATTTTGAGGTACCTGTGTTGCTCTTGAAGGTTAGATGTGTCAAACAAGTGACAGGGAGGATCGTCATAAAAATCTTGAAGGAGTTAAGACCACAGCCACCACAAACTGATCTATTGGGGTTCTTGAGCTTTATCCTAGAGAACTTGGAAGAGTTGAGACTTAGTAATTTAGTCAGGGAATGGGATGACCAGTTGCAAACTATTCAAGACGGCCTTGTAGTTTTCAGATCATTTCTCCAAAAAAACAGTGAAAAAAGCATCGGTTTAAATAGTTTCCGACATCTCTCCATCCATATAAGAAAAGCAGCATACGATGCAGAGTACATCATCTACGGTTTTGCAGCTGGAGCTATTCGTGTATGGTGCAGATCATTTCTAATCTCTGATTTGATAGAACAATTTAATCTAATTAAGGAAGGGATTATAACTGGAGAATTTTTTATCAAGGGATCAACTTCTGTCCTGCCACATGAACCAATTCAACCAATGAATCTGAAGAAGGATGATATACTTGCCTCATCACGAGTGCCAGTCCCTCCAATAGGTGTGGTTGTCGGTTTCAAGGATGTAATGAAACTAATCATGGATCGTGTTGCTAGTGACAAGGAGCACCTGGATGTTGTCTCTGTCACAGGAATGCCTGGAATTGGCAAGACTACTCTTGCAAAGAAGGTTTACGAAGATCCATACACAGTCGACCACTTTGAAATCCGTGCATGGTGTGTTGTGTCCCATGACTACGACAAGAAAGACTTGTTACTTTGCATCTTAGGCACTGATGGGATTCCTGAAAAGAGTTTTGAAGAATTAGGTGTTGTGCTTCACAAAAAACTCATGGGGAGAAGGTACCTGATTGTACTTGATGATATTTGGGACATAAATGCATTCATTTGCCTCAGACGTTTCTTTCCAAATGTTAATGATGGAAGTCGAATCGTGTTGACTAGCCGAGCAATATTAACGGGATATGAGAGGAATCCTATTGAACTCAATCTTTTATCTGATGATGATAGTTGGAATATGTTGAAAGAAAAAGTCTATCCGAGAGAAGACTTCCCTGTTGAATTGGTTGAAGTTGGTAAAAGAATTGCTAGAAGATGTGGGGGATTACCACTTGCAGTAGTCTTGGTGGCTGGATTACTTGTAAAGTCACCCAAGAATCAAGATGCATGGGAGGATATTGCAGAGAGACAGAAAATTTATAGTGTTGATGATGATTCTCAAGGTCTAAGGATGAAAGCGTTGGATCTAAGCTATGAGCTTTTACCCGATCACTTAAAACCATTGTTTCTTTATGTTGGAGCATTTTCAGAGGATCAAAGTATACGTACAAAAGATTTGAAACGGTTATGGCTTGCAGAAGGATTTATAAGGAAAAGTGAAAAGAGAAGCCAAGAGGATCAAGCTGAAACATACCTTATGGATCTGATAAATAGAAGCATTCTCATGGTAGACCAACGAAGTTCGAACGGACTGGTGAAAACTTGTCGTATCCATGATTTGATTCGCGATATGGCATTGTCAAAAGCTAAAGGAGAGGATTTTTTTAAGTTTATCGGCAATTTCCAACACTTGCCTGAGTATGTATTATCAGAAAGACGGGTATGTGGGTATTATGCTGGAAGTAATTATGCATATGCACCGACTGTAGTTGCAGATGAAGCTCATTCACGACGTGGAGTGATTACATATGATGACCTCTCAACTCTGTCAATGCCTAGCTGTCTTAACTCTGTTCTGTTTTTTAGTCGTAGGTACGAGGATGATGATGATGATGAACTTGGTGTATCAATCTTTCAAAAGCACAAGATGTTAAGGGTCTTCCATATGAATGGTTTCTTACTTGACTTCCAGTCGACCTGTGATACTGTTAGTTTACCAATATATTTGAGGTACATTTCATTTGTTCTTGACGAAGGCAGAAGAATCCCAGCATCAGTATTCAACCTGTGGGACTTGGAGACCTTGATCATCCATGGGGATTTTGACTACGACCACGCTCTGCCTAGTGAGTTCTGGAAAATGACCAAGTTGCGGAACCTGCATATAAGTTGTGGTTTTATATTTAGTGAGATGAGTGAGGATTGATGTAACAAGTTGGAGAATCTACAAACGCTTTCATTCTTTAAATTTAATGGAGGAGAGACAAAGGTGATCGAGAGATTCCCAAATCTTCGGAAGTTGAAGTGCAGCTTCACTAATAAGAATGGAAGAGAGTGGACTAGATTTGAATCTCTTCATCAACTCCAATCGCTTCATCTGCGGTGGTCTGGTGGAGGGCGATGTAAGGAGCCCCAGTTCGGTGCACTTCCATCACACTTGAAAAAGCTCACGCTACATACTTTTCACCTCAAATGGAATGACATGGCACAAATACAAGAGGTGCTACCAAACCTTGAGATTCTCAAATTACAATCGGATGCTGTTGAAGATGAAGTGTGGGATATGGAGGATGGAGTATTCCCCAAACTCAAGTTTCTGAAATTGGAGTGGTTGAACATAAAACGATGGATTGCTTCTGAAGAGAATTTTCCATGCCTTGAGAATCTCGTTTTAGACTATTGCCCTGACCTTGAGGAAATTCCTTTGGACTTCAGTGAGATTAATACTTTGAAGAAGATTCAGATGTTGAGTTGTAGTCACAGTGCATCGGAATCGGCAAAGCGCATTCAACAAAAACAAATCGAAGATTACGGAATTGAATCTCTCAAGGTTCATATTAATAATCCTTATCCTCCACCACCAGGTAATTAAACTTGTTACGAAAATTCAGTCTTTTTAGGTGTCTCCGTGTCTTAATACAACATTAAAATTTATCCTTATCCTCCACCACCAGGTAATCATGATGATGAGGATTGATGACGATGACAAGTATATGTATGAGCATGATGATGATGGTGGTGGTAAGTGATGATGAGGATGACAAACAGAGTGAAGAATGAATAACTAGAGCATTCTGAATTGCTTTTGGATACTCTGCATATTTATATAGCCCCAAATCCTATTCTGGAAATATGTATAAACAGTTTAAGTCTCACATTTCTCTAATACTGTAATTTAGACTAATTAATCAGTTAGTAATCTTGTTGGTGGATCTTCTGAACTTCTGGGTTTGTATGACATTGATAATCCTGGAATACTTCAACGGAATACTTCAACGGATCGTATAAACACTTTCCGAACAAGATAATTCGATTCAAAATAATGCTCGGGCTGTACGAATTTCTTACGGGAATAATTCGAGAAGGCAATCTAGTTCAGGCAATATGAACTTCGATCAGAAAGTAGAGAGGATGTGATATATCGTATATATCGTGTGTTTGTCCTGGAGATCGAAGTCTTCTATATATAGAAGTGTGCAAAGTCGAACCGGTTAATTAACCGAAATATGGTTTTATCCAAAATCTCGCAGACCACACTGTGTGAGCATACGACCACATGGTTGGACCATGCGGTTGCATAGTAGTGGCGGACGGCCGCATGCATGCTTGAGCATGCGCCCGTCTGCTCCAATCCAAACTCTTCCTCACATACTGTGAGACCGGACGGCTGCATGCTTGGAGCATGCGACCGTCCGCTTAGGCGAACATGAATCCCCACCTTCCGTGTGACCGGACGCCCGCATGCTTGGAGCATGCATGCGACCGTCCGCTAGGACGAATCTGGGAATATGATTTTCCCAGTTCATCGTTCTTGAATCCCGCTTTGAACTCGGCTTGACCAATAACACGTTAACTCAACAAGCGTGCACTCCGCACCACCCAAACTTGTTTCCGAACCTCAACATGAGATCGCACCGGTAAATCACATTACTACTAAAATGAGTTTATGACACTAATATCACCAACAAATAACTCGTGTTTTGGATATTTTGATAAATGTATAACACCTGGTTATCAACATGCTCTGTTTCATTGCAAATTCGCCCAATCGAGCTAGTTGTTTCAAATATGGAGTTTCCTATTGGTTGGACCGGCAACCTTGAAACTCATTCATTTTCAAGTCAATTTTGTTGGACTATCATCAATATAAATCCGTTTCTTGGTTTCCATGAATTTGTACTAGTTCATGGTTTCTTGATTCAAATCAATGATCTCAGGTTAGTAGTTCCATGTGGAGTTGTGGACTAATTAATCACCTATCTATACATGGGATTCGGTTACATATATACTTGCTTTGCGGTAGTTCTATTTTGATTTCGGAATAAAAATAACGTTGTAAACTTAGGTTAGGTCGTTAGGTCCGTTAGGATTTGGTAGCAAGGAGATTGAGAAAAATTCTGAAAATGAACGGAAAAATCTAGAGAAAATTATTAATTCTTCCGAGACTTTACATGATTTGATTTTGATAATAGAGTGAAGGCACAAAGAAAAGAATAATACAATTACTTAATGAGTATCATAAGTTTGGCATTGTAAATTTTATGAAATGTGGGATGGGAACCGTAGTTGATGATGAAATGTGGGACATGGAGACATGGAGTATGTAGTGTTTTCCAAACTCACGTTTTTATGCCAAATAGTATCTAATAAACCGGCTTGAACATAAAATTAACCGAGGCTGGGTTTCTTTTTAAATCGAGACAAATTGAAGGGTGTTTCTATAATTTTCCTAACAATTGAAATTCTTCTTCCAAGGTGAAGATGATCCAATTGACTTATACAGTACAGTACAGTGTTCAGATGATACGTGCTTCCATTGATCATCGATCGGATCATCTGCAAAACCAAACCCGCCGATTATCAATTAATCACCTCAGGTCTGTAATTAACCAAAATTCATAATTTTATTTTAAATTTCGTTTTTTGCCCAATTTCAGTTTATTCTCTTCATTTTAATATGCAGGCAGTACAGGCAGATTAATTTGCTTTCAGCTGTGAGTGATTGTACAAACTAAATACAGGTAATTGCATCAATTTCGTCATCTTATGTTTTCTATGTGGAAACGGATACAGTATATATATAATTTCATATCTGAGTTCAAGTTTGATCCATTCTGGTCGTTCATACATTTATTTCTCAAGCGAATCGAACATAATCTTATAGAGCTTTGGTTAAATGATACCAGGCATACAACATACTTATGTTTTTAGTAATTATATTATGATACTTAGATTTTAAGACTATCATCTGATCAACTAAGATCAACGGGCATATTAATGATAGACCCATTTTGACTCCGGCACCGTATTTAAGGAGAGTAGTAGTTTATTGGTATAT
>JAYMSL010005180.1:0-10357 GCA_036897195.1 Plantago coronopus
TCACACAACTCATATAGAGCAACTAAATGACAGCCTTCTTAGAAAACTTAGTGTACTCCTTCAGTAACCTTGTGTAGCTTTGACTTGTTCTTCAATTCTTCAGTCCATGTAGCTTGGTGGGATCTCCTTCTGATGATGTAGCCTTGAAAACTAAGTAAATAAAATTTACATCAGAGATCTTAACACCTATACAAGTTACTAGTCTAAATACTCAGTAAGGTTTGCTCTTTTACAAGTGTTGTACTTCCAATACTAGTCTAGTCTAAATAGTCTGTGCCTGTTTGCTTATCAAAACAATTCAGTGGGGTCTAACAAATGACAATCGGCGTGGAGATGATTATCACCGAGAGGATGATCGTGGTCAGCGTAGACCCCCTCCTCCAAGATGTGATAATCATACTCCTCTGAATAGACGTCGAGATCAAGTTTTCGCCGCCATCGAAAACAAAGGTCTTGAGATTCAATTTCCAAAAAGACTCCGGGAGGGCGCCGTTCAAAAGAATTCCGGCCGCTACTGTCGCTTCCATCGTTAATATGGACACCTGACCCAAAATTGTTCTCATTTGGGGAACGAGCTTGAGAGGTTGATCCGGGAGGGTCATCTCCAAAACTTTATCTCAAAGAATGATGAAACCACTGCTGATCCTCCCCCAAAATCCAATGTGCACTAGAGGATTGGAAATCGTGTGGAGGACGATGATCCAGGCACTAGCCAACCAAAGGAGGCTCCATCGCGAAAGGCACCATTGCCACCACCTCCACGTGACGATGACACCGACAAACCTTCCGGATATTGGGAGGATCCTGAGAACGATGAAATGAATGTGGACGTCCATGCCATCGCTGGAGGACCTGCTGGTGAAGACACCAACTAGGCTCGAGACCGAACCACAAGGAATATCCGCTATCATGTGGACTCCAAGATTCAATCAACTGTTCAGGTAGGCGCAAACGTCATTACCTTTGACGAGTGTGAGGCTCCTGCCCCCTACCTTGCTAATGAGGATGTCGCCGCTCCGGACCTTCCTCTAGTGATCACCGCCAATGTGACCGGCCGAAATGTGTCTAGATGTTTGGTAGACACCGGAAGCTCCGGGAATGTCATTCTCTACGAGGCTCTAGTGAAAATGGGGTTGGAGGACACAAGGATGAGAAATGTGACCACTAGCCTCACCGGCTTTGGAGGTTCTGAGACGAAGCCCTTGGGGAGTATCGACCTTGCTGTTGCCCTAGGTGATCAACCTAGGAGGGTTACCCACCAGGTCCGCTTCCTTGTTGTAGATACCCTCTTTGACTATAACATCATCCTTGGCCGACCCCTCATAAATCAATTCAAGGCGGTGGCCTCTACCTTCCACTTCAAGATGAAGTTCCCTACCCCGGCGGGTATTGGAGAAGCTAGGGGCGACCGAAAAATGGCCTGTGTTTGCTATGTTACCTCCGTGAAAGCAAAAAGGGCAACAAGGTTGGCAAGTCAATCCAACCCAACCTTTGATAATTCGGAGAGCAAAAGGATATGCAAAATTCCAGTGCTCATGGTAGGAGTCGACAAAGATGAATGTCCCCTACCTGAAGAGATGGAAAAATTCACCGTTATGCCTGAACCTCCGGAGGGATTTACTCCCAAGAAAAGATTCATTGGGGAGAACCGTATTGAGCCTCACGAGATGACGAAAGAATTGGTTCTAAGTGATGATGATCCATCTAAGGTCACGCGAATTGGAACTGAGATGGCCGCCGAGACTGAGACACGACTCTCTACCTTCCTCAAGGCCAACCATGGTATCTTTGCATGGTCTACCGCTGATCTTGAGGGCATTAATCCGGACATCATTGTCCACCGCCTGAATGTTGACCCGATGATTACTTCGGTAAAACAAAGAAAGAGGGACCATGGAGCGGAGAAGGATGCTATCATCGCCGCTGAGGTAGAGCGCCTACTCAAGGCCGGGCACATTGTGGAAGTTCAATACTCCAATTGGATTTGTAATGTGGTCTTGGTCCACAAAACACAAGGAAAATGGAGAATGTGCAATGACTTCACAAATCTAAACAAGCACTGTCCCAAGGATCCATATCCTCTACCCATAATCGATCAACTAGTAGACTCCACGGCGGGATGCGCTCTCTTGAGCTTCATGGATGCATTCCAAGGTTTCTACCAGATTAGGATGGCCAAAGAGGATATCCTCAAGACCTCATTCATAACGGCAAAAGGTGTCTACGCCTTCAAGGTCATGCCCTTTGGCCTCCGCAATGCTGGAGCAACCTATCAAAGACTCGTCAACCAAATGTTCGAGCAACAGATTGGGAAGACGATGGAGGTCTATGTTGATGATATGCTTGTCAAGAGCATGGTGGAGATTGACCATATCGAGCACCTATCCAAGTGTTTCGACGTCTTGAGAGAATACCGTATGAAGCTCAACCCGGCCATGTGCACTTTTGGAGTCAAAGGCGGGAAGTTCTTGGGATACATGGTCACGGAGAGAGGTATTGAGGCCAACCCGCATCCTCAAAAGATCAATGACGTTCAACGTCTCATCGGTAGGGTAGTTGCTCTTAGTCGTTTCATTTCAAAATCCGCGGAGAAGAGTCTCCCCTTTTTTCAAGTTTTAAGGAATGCCAAGAAATCTTTCTTGTGGACGGACGAGTGTATGGAAGCCTTTGAGAGTCTCAAGGTCTATCTCACCGAGCCTCCTTTGTTTGCATCTCCAATAGAAGGTGAAACACTCTACTTGTACTTGACAATTGCCCCTCGAGCTATAAGCTCCGTTCTTGTCAAGCTTAATGGAAACGACCACCTTCCGGTTTACTATGTTAGCAAAGCTCTCAGCCCGGCTGAGACGAGATATCAAGACCTTGAGAAGTATGCTCTATGTGTTGTGCATACGGCGAGAAAGCTAAAACCATACTTTTATGCTCATCCCGTGACTGTACTAACTAATCAGCCTCTCAAGAAGGTCTTAGGAAAACCCGATGTCGCCGGACGTCTTGCGCAATGGTCTTTCGAGCTCACAAGCTTCACAATAGACTACCAATCTATGAGTGCTCAAAAAGCTCAAGTGATAGCGGATTTCTTAGCAGACTATCCTGCCACCCCTCCTCTAGAGGATGAACCGCCCATCGCAATTCCTCTCAAGAAAACAAAGAAGGCATCAACCTCTAAGAAGAAATCAACCTCTACGGTCGAAACTCCAATAGTGCAAGAAAAAGAGACAGAAGAGATCCAGCAAGTGCCTTTGCATAGCGTGGAATTGGTAATTATCCCGACTCCTCTTCTAGACGATCGTCCTCTAGATGATCAGCCTCGAGATGGAATTCGAGCACATGGTCCTAACCATGGAAAATCGATCTCTTGGAATTGAACAAATGCCTAAGATTCAACCTCTTGAGGTACCTGAGGTTGAGACCGCCCCGGTCTCTACACCTGAGAAAACTAAAAAGAGGCCGAGACGGGACGATACCTGGTTGCTCTACGTTGATGGTTCCACCTTACGCAAGAATGGAGGTGCCGGGGTCTACCTCGTAATCCCTGAAGGTATTGAGATTGAGCATGCTATTCGATTGAACTTCCCCGTTACCAACAATGAGGCGGAATATGAGGCTCTAATAGCAGGAATGAAGCTTGCTAAATCCATTTCTATGAAGAAGCTGAGAGCCTATACCAATTCTCAATTGGTCCAATCTCAATTCATAGGTGACTTGGTCACAAAAGGGCCTTCATTGATCAAGTACTTAGAGATGGTCAAGGAGGCCTTAACTCATTTCCCTGAGTTTGAGCTCCTCAAGATCAAACGAGATGACAACGAGCGCACTGATGCACTCTCCAAGATAGGTTCGGCCTCCGCGGCTATTGATACGAGAAATGTCATCCTCATGACCCTTGGAGTCCCTAGCATCTCCGAAGAAGCAATGCTAATTTTAGCAATCGATGACTCTCCAAGCTGGATGACTCCCATGGTTCAGTATCTAGCAAACGACCTCCTACCATCAGACCCTTAGGAAGCTAGGAGGATCAGGCATGGATCAATCAGATACTTCTGGACCGGAAAGGACTTCTACAAGCGCTCTTACCGGGGTATACACATGCGATGTCTAAACCCTCAAGAGGCTGAGATGGTCATGCAAGAGATTCATGAAGGAAGTTGTGGAAATCACTCTGACGGTCGCTCTCTAACGACCAAGATCACAAGGCAAGGATACTATTGGCCTTCAATCAAGCAAGACGCCGCTGACTTCTACCAAAAATGTCAAGATTGTCAACTCTATGCTAGGAACCCGAGAAACAAAGATCGTGAACCTTTGCACCCTACCAACGTATGTTGCCCTTTCGACGTCTGGGGTATTGACATAGTTGGGAAATTTCCTCATGGTTCTAGTCAGAAGCGTTTCCTCATTGTGGTCGTGGAATACTTTACCAAATGGGTAGAGGCTGTAGCAGTTAGCATTGTCACCGAAGCTAGGGTGAAGAAGTTCATTTGGACTCACATTGTCACGAGATTCGGTCTCCCAAGGACGATTATCAGCGATAAATGGAGCCCAATTCTCGGGGTCTCTACTTAGGAGCTGGTGTAAAGAGATGAAGGTTGAGCAACGTTTCACTTCTGTCGGCCATCCTCAAGCTAACGGTCAGACAGAGGTCACCAACAGAACCATCATGGACAACCTCAAGAGGAGATTGTCCGCTTCAAAAGGCGATTGGGTAGACGACCTAGAGGGCATCTTATGGTCCTACCGCACCACTGCAAGAACCGCTACACAAGAGATCCCTACAGTCTTGTCTACGGTTCTGAAGCTGTCATACCGGCGGAAATCGCTGTGGAGACTATGAGAATCCAAGGGTACAATCCTAGCGACAACCATGAAGCTAGGGTATTTGACTTGGATATGTTAGAATCCGTCAGAAGTACGACTCAAGCTCAACGTCTACACTATCAGACTGCAATGGCGAGAGCATACAACAAGAACATAAGAACCACAGAGTTCCAAATCAAAGATCTTATCCTTCGCAAGGCGACCATTCTCAAGCCTAAGGGCAAGCTCTCACCCAATTGGGAGGGACCGTACAAGGTCACCAAAACCAATCACAATGGAAGCTATGAGCTACAAGACCAATTTGGTACAAAGCTTAAGCGTCCATGGAATAGCAAGCACCTCCGCAAGTATTATTGTTAGGAATTTCAATGTATCCCATGTTCAGGCTCTACACAAGCTTTTGATGTAAAAAAGATCTTCAATGCGTTAAAGAAGCAATGAATGAGGATCTCACTTTCTGGCACAATGCATCATCGAGCACCACTTTACATCCGACCTCGGAGGGCGAAATCAGCCTCGAGAGTCCTGGATTTTTACATCTGGTTTGAGGAAAAACAGGGTCTTCATGTCTATGAGGTCGACACTCAAATGTCACCCGAGGCTGAGGATGCCATGTACATCTCGACCATGATTTTATTTACACATGGTAAGAGGAGTAACAGGGTCTTCATGCCCAAGAGGTCGACACCCTAGTGTTGCCCGAGGCTGATGACACCATGTATGTCCCGACCATGGTTTTGATGATCTTCTTCAAGCCAGTGAGCTAGACACCTTAATGTCCCCCGAGGCTGGAATCATCCTTCTACCCTGAGAGCTAACTAGAATCCCCGAGGGTGATGCATTGAGCACCACCCGAGACTGGAGACTCGTATTGAGGATTTCATCCAAGAGAGTGATGTGTACTAAAATCACCCGAGGATGAAACCTCCCGAGCTTATTAACTTGGAATTTCTCAAATAAGATATTCCAGTTAACCCTCGAGCCCGTAGAGTCGGAACTCACATGTTCCCCCGAGGTTGATCACTTGAATATTTTCTAATTAATACAAGAGTAAGCAATATAACAATGTCGCGAGGAGATATACCTCCGAGGATAAAGACTTGCTGAAAAGTGTTAAGAAAATAAAACAAGAAAAATATTGAATGAGGGGTTATCCCCGACAATGAATACTTCAAAAAGAAAGGGCATAAATTAAAATAAGCACCGAGGTGCAATTGTTTGTTGTCATCCACAAGGTCGGATGACTAGCCATACGAGCATAACCAAAATGATTACAAAACAACATAAGCCCCGAGGCTGGGCACTTGATCAACTTTCAACCTCATTGTCCTCGCCACCTCCGATGCCACTGCCTTGGCCATTGTCCTCGGGCTGATAGGCGGGGGCTGAAATGGTCGGGAGCGGATTTCTTCAAGCTCCTTGAGGGAGAGGTTGTGAATGCTCCCCGGAAGGTACCTCCACCAAGCCTGATTTGCCTCCCGACAATCAGGGATATCAGGGAGCTCCCCGGCCGTGTATACTTCCGCAATCCAGGCGGAAAATTCTGGCTTCGGGTCCCTCTTGATGGCCGCAGGAGCCCCGGGAGGACAAATGACCGGCCAAAACTCTTCAGCTAGAAGCTCGGGCACCTTGGGACCACCAGACTCCCGAGGTTGGAAGTTCTTGTCCTTGGTTGGCACAATGTCCTCGAGAGCGGAAGCAGGTACCTGGATGTTTTTGGCCGCGAGCTGCTCGAGGCATAGCTTGTGCCCCGAGGCTTGTCGGTCTTCCCCTTGTTGTAGATCTTGAACTGATAGCATTTAGATGCTAAAAAGTCTCGAGTCGTTTCAGCTCGGGTCATCCCTGCCCTGTCGAGCAGCGCCTTCTTCATGCCCTCCCGAGCATCCATGAAGTATTGGGCCATTTCTGCGGAGTGTTTGGCCTCGGACTCCTTTTGCTGGTTCTCCCTCTTCAACCTCTTGATCTCATCCTTGAGAGAGGCCTCCGAGGCCTTAAGGAACTTCAACTCGTCGTGAGTCTTAGCATATTTCTCCTTAAGAGAAGGGAGCTCTCCGAGCTTGGCCTTCACGGCCTTGTACTTCTCCTCCCACTTCCGAGCCCTCTCCTCGTGCTCGTCGGCAGTGTCGAGCTGCTTCAGGAAGATCTCACAATTGGCAGTGAGCTCGACATTGATGGTCGTCATCTAAAAGGTCGAGAAGATGAAAGTTAGTATCCGAGAATGATAACTTGGGAAGAAAAATGTAAACTTAACAAGGTCGGAACCTTACCTCTCGGAAGAGGACATTCATCCTCTTCTATAAGTCCGGGACACCCATGCCCTGGAACTTCTTCACTTCCTCCTCCGTGAAGTAGAAGTGGGCAGGCTCGGGAGACCCTTCCCGAGGCCTCTTGGCTCCGACATGCATTGATTGGTCGGGAATATTGTGGGGGTAGCCGAGCTTGGCTTTCCCCTTGCTCTTTGGAGCACTCGAGGAGGTAGGCTTAGTGCTCCCCGAGCCTTTTGCCTTCTCCTTTGGAGGAGCCCTTGACCCACTCTTGGCCGGGACCCTGCGGCTCTCGGGCAGTTTCCCTTCCCCTTTCTTGGGCCGACCAGTTGCAGGGTCGGGGATGCCAGTGTCATCGACCATCAGGGCAATGTTGCCCGGGCCCTCTGTGTTGAATCCGGTGATGGGAGGAGGTCGGACAGGTACCCCAGTATCGGTGAGCTTATCAAACTCACCCGCATCCCTCCTCTCGTCCAGCTCAATTAGCTCCTCGAGGCTGATCTCAACCATGTCGACTGCACAAGTAAAAAAGGAGAATGGTTAGTTTCCGAGAATGAAAGGCTCCGAGCCTGAGTACTTGACAAATTAAATGCAACAATAAAGACAGCAAATAAATCAGAAGAAGATGCTTCCGAGGATAACCAGATCGGGACCTATTTTACCTAAATTTGTATGGTCGCCCATATATGATTTTACAAGTGAAAGCCCAGCCAAATAAGGTATGGGCTCGGGTATAAGACCTCGGGGCCTATACAAGTCTTCAGGCTCGAGCTTATAGAACTCCTGAAGCCAGGGAGGTACAGTGATATCCGAGAGGGATATATTAGGGAATTTTCCCGTCTTGAATGTACGTCGGAGCTTCCTCTCATGTTTTACCTGCTCGACGTATATGTACCTCGGCCACCAATTACTCCCGCACGATGTCCCGAAGGTGCTCATAATCTTGTACTTCGGATGAGCAACGAAGTAATAGAACCCATCCGTCCTTGGGCCTCGGATGCATTGGAAGGCGCATGTAAAGTTTTGCACTGTGGGCTCGACCTCGTGGAGTTTCATTATAATCAGCCAAGCCACCAAGGTCCCACATGCAAAGGGAAGCAGTTGGGTCGGACACAAGTTGAAGTGTCGGAGGATCTGGCAGATTGGCCTCGGAATGGGAACCTTCCATCCAATCTCGAGTGCCTCAAGAAAAACTGTTGTAAAGCCCGAAGGAGGATTATACAATGTATGTGCAGGGCCTGGAATCCTTATCTCCAGCTTCTCGGAGATTCCTTAGATTTTTCTTAACCTCGGAATCTCCCACTCCTCGACGGTCGATTGAAGAATAGGGAACCTCCGACCCTTGTTCTTCTCGGCTTTAGGATCTTGAATCCTCAGCTTCGGTGCAATGGCCTTGTGCTCGGGCTTCCTTTCAAATTGGAGCTTCAGAGCCTTGGAAACCTTCTCCGCGGGCTCCTCTGTGTCATCATCAGGACCCTCGTCCTCGGGACCCTCTTCCTCCTCGGAACTGCTCTCATCCCCCGAGCCCGGTGCCTCCTCTTCTTCCTCATCAATGTTGATTTTATCAACAAGATCCTCGAGGCCAGCGATGTGTTCTTCCGACCTTGACCCCTCGTCCTCCGACTCTGTGTCAACTAGGCTGATAATGACGTTCTGCAGACCCGTTGTGTCGACGGTCGGGCCTGTTCTTTGCCTCTTCCGAGGAGGAGCACTTGTGCTTAGACCCCCTTCACCCTCGACCCATTCACTATCGAGTATTGATCTTAAGGGGGAGACCGTCCGAGCTTGGCTTGAGCTGGGTCCACCTTCGAGCATTAATACAGGGGATTTGCTCACCAACGATACAGCCTCGGAAGACCGGGCATCTCGTCAAGTGCTTGTACGTTGACATGGGTCCGAACATATTCATCTCCTGCCTCATCCTTTTCCGAGCTGGGAGTCGCGGCCTGAGGTTCAGAACCGGAGGTACTAGTCGACGAAGTGTCCTCCGACACTGAGGTGTCAGAGTCTCCATCATCGTTGTAAGATCGGGCCTCGGAATTATTTTGGCTATCGTCACTCTCGGACATCCTAGGGTCGGGGAAAAGGAAAAGGAATACAAAAGAATTACACTACAGTCATGGTTATGTTATTGTCCGAGAGGCCAATTTATGTATCTTATTACTACCCTCCCGACCCTACATACTTGCAAATATAAAGGAAAAGCTGGAAAGCAGAAAACCCTAGAGGGACTACCCCCCGAGTATAAATCCTAGCTAGGGAATAAATATTCTATCCTACCGAGCATGAATGAAAAGCATTAAAAATGCAAGAAAAGTGCAAGAAAGAAGGAAGAGTTCCGAGGATACTTACTTGTATTGCTTAAAGCAAAGAGAAGATGGTCGCAGTGAGGATGAATACTCCGAGCTTGCTTGAGTGTCCGAGGTTGCAAGGCTTCCGAGCTCTCTGGTATGGAATGTTGGTGTGAAAATGGAAACGAAATTTAGAATCTATATATAGTATCTGAAAAACCGGAGATGGGTCGTGGGCCTCACACCGATCAAGACGGCCCAACCCGCGGATCGGCCCATTCTTCACTTGGGCCCGTCAATTGGATCACCCTCGAAGAATAATCCATCCTATATCATTCACAGCTTCGGAAGTCAAAGGTCCTTTGCCTATCTTTTCAACCTCGAAGCCTACATATTCTTTTGGCTTCTCATTCTCGTGGGGGTGTAGGATATATATATCCATATAAAAACATCAACTCCATCACCTCGGCACAATATCATGCTCGACAGCACTTAAGCTCCACATAAAGCCTATAAAGTTTTCCAAAAAAAATTTCAACCTCACTCACGAGCCAAATTTTTCCTTCCCCCTCCCAAGTATTCAACCTCGGAGACATCACAGTCAGACTTGTTCTCGGACTGTTTTCTTTTAAGTTCCCAACTATCAATGCTTGATACTTAGAAACTTGTGGGGACATATGTTAGGGACAAAATATGTCCTCGAACTATACCATTTGAGTGCGCGTCCTAGGCAAGCTCTAAAGCGCCTTGGAGAGTAAAGCACCACAGACTTTGGAGATCAAGGTCGGAACCCATCCATGCTCGGGGCATCCCTCCACCAGACTTTTCCATGACCTTTCCCCTGGAAACAAGTCATCCAGGTCGGAGCTCATCATGGTCGGAGCAATGCTCGACCTCGAGACCATCAAACACAGAAAAGTGGCTAGACCTTCTTCCCACCATATTCGTCGGGACGATCTCTCGGACTTTTGTCATCACTCTCTA
>JAYMSL010005181.1:0-10354 GCA_036897195.1 Plantago coronopus
CATGCTATTTTCACCACTCCCCATACACACTATTCCATTTTCTAGTTTCAGTATAAATGCTCAAGTGAAACAAAAAGTTGCCCAGAAAGTCATTTCACCTGCTTACTTGCTTTCAAATTTTATGAGTTTTATGAGGTTACCGCCTAGCTGGGCAGTTTCTGGTAAATCGAGTTGTATGCATATGTAGTTGTTTTATATCCCATGTTGGATTTTTATCACATCTTGTGCATCCTTCGGAAGTTCGGATTTTACTCCTTCCGTCCAGTCAAATAATTCTCATTTAGTTTTCTTGACTATTTTTAGGTCGTAAATTGCTCATAAATTATGTTGGTTAAAAAAACTAAAAAAATTAAATTCAAAATGTATAGTTATAGTAATATTTTAATATAATTTTTAAACCTTTTTTGTTCAATAAGAGTTTAGAGTAATTTTCGATCAGAAAACGGGTATCAAAACAAAATGAGAAGTTTATTCTTGGACGGAGGTATTACTTGGCAAATTTTAGGAATTTGGGAGATGAAAAATCTATGAATTTTGATACTGGCTGGGCAGGGCACGTAAGAAATACGCCTAGTAGGCATTTTATATGAACTTCCTGCCTGTTTAGGCAACTATAGGACTTAGAACAGTTATCCTACTGGGCAACTTCGATGCGAATGGCTGCATCTCAGAATGTACACAGCACTGGCAATAAAAATGAACAAGTTGGTCACCTATATTACAAGAACAAAAGATAGGACATGACATGACTTAGAACATGTGCCCTACTGGGCAACTTCTGGCAAAAATTTGTGTGTTTTCCTGGCCCAATAAATATGAATCAGTAGCCACTATTGATCAAATCCCCCACCACGACGGGATCGACTAATGTGGCCGGCTGGATTCGATTCCATCTCGAGAAATGTCGTCTTGCCGTCCCAAAGAAATAGTTATGGGGCAAAAGTTTTAAATACAGAGATAAGAGACAAGCGAGAATGAACTTTTGAGTAGCTGGAATCCATCCCGCCGAATAGTGCTTGTCGTCGTAGTTGGTCAGTATCGACGTCGTCGACTAAAAATTGTGGAGCCAAGTAATCCGAGTGTACAATCCGCGCACAATCATTTATAAGTATGTATATATATATTCAAATATGCCTGCTATGTGAACAACATTTTATAAGTTTGGATTGATTGTTGAATTGTTAATTCTGAAAGTGGCATAGTAGGAATTCATGAAAACTGAATGTGGCATTGCGGAGCAGATTTTGGGTGCTTCTGTTAGGTATTGTTAATACCATAAAATGCTACTATGCCATCTTAAGTATCGACTGATTGTTGCTAAAGCATATTGTAGAGCTAATTGTTGGTGCATATAACCAAGTGCTTTGAACTGCTTGGCACTCTGCAGCAATCCAATCCACTATACTAATTAACTGAGAGTAGAAATATGCAACAAAATGCTCAAACATTGTTGTGCAATTTACCTAAGGTTACTAATATAATGATGGAGTAGTTTAATATAATTATGATATCAAACATTGTTTGTTTCTAAACTAGTTGAATAGATTTTAGATATCAAACAAGTTGGCCGGAATGGCTTGTTTCTTTGGACTGGATAAAGACAAGAACTTTCAGGCCCATCCGGTCACTTCACGCCCATCTGGGCAACAAGAACTTTCAGGCAATTATTTCCCAATCTCCGTTGTACTTCGCCCAATAGTAACCTAAAATGGTAGACTAACAGAGTAGCTACAGGGGTCTAAAATGAGAGAATAATAAGTTTGAGAGTACAGCACAATAAAAAAAAAAACATGGGAGCCAAAACAAACCCCGTGGCTTGTCTATGACTGAAAAACTAGTTGCCCGTGGAAGAAATAGAGGTTTTTGTTTGTACTTTGTAAGCTTTTGGACTTTGCCACGAAAAAATAAAGAGATTTCCTTTTAAACCCTAGAGCCGTACTAGTGCGATAAACTGAAAACGGAGGTGCGAGAAAATGAAGCAAATCGACGCACATTTGTCATCTTCTTCTTCTTCTTCATCAGCAGTTTCCTCCACTTCGCACTGACATTCATCATACATTCCTGCATGGAGGCCCGCGGAGGAGATAGAAAGAGGAAGCTAGATATCAATATCATTGACTGGAAAGTGCTTCTAGACTCCGATGAGCCCACGCCGGAAGTGTTGATCCAACCGTCGATCAAGGATGATGATATATACCGGAATCTCTCTGATAATGAACTTATGGATAGAATTAACAGGTTCAGCGGTAATTTACTCAGATTGTCGCTTCCGGATGGTGGTGAGAAGCTCCGACTAGAGCTGGAGAAACTGCAAGCGGAATTGGACCTCCGGAAGGCGCGAAAGGTTTGCTGTTTTCTGATTTTGACTTAATTCTTCTGTGCATTTTGGGCAAAAGTGAAATAATGCGGCAATTTTTTAACTGCATAAGTATGGTGTTAGTTGTATGACTGTGTAGGGTGGATTTGAGTGAACAAGATAGCATTATTTATACTTGTGGTTCGAATGATTCTGGCATTTTTAGTTTGGTGTTTTCTGGTATTAATTTGCTTTTGCTGTGCATTTAGGGGAAAAGTGAAATAATGTGTCAATTTCTTAACTGAATGAGTATGGCATTTTAGGTTTGTGACCGAAATCTGGGGAATTTGTAATCTGCCTAGAATCTCATTAAATTGGTCGCTGCTGTGTTACATTACTGTATCTCTGTTGTTTAAGCAGACGGTGGTGGTGCGCTGTGTTGATACTTTGTAGTTTTATGCAGGTTGATGACAAATGCAAGGGGGCGATTTCTATTGGTAATGAATTTGTTTATACTCCTATGATTTGCTATACACTCCTACTCGCCGTCTTATTAAAAGAAAAAAGAGTCATTCTTGATCCGCGTACATTCCCTTTCTTATCCAACAAAGAATGCTAAAGCTTTTTGCATTTGTAGGATCAATTCGTGGCTGGTCAACGCCGACTCCATCAGCTCCCAATTCAAACTCTACCTTTGCTTCGTCGTTTTTGAGCAAGTTGGGTGATGATAAAGTGCGATGATTTTGCTGTTACATTATTTACTTGTACTCTTGAAAGAGTCCACTTGATTGTCACATTCCCTCTTCTTTTGTTTGTTTTTTCACTGGTCAAACAGAGAGTTCGTGGAAATCCTAATGCCTTCAAAGAAGAAATTAGTACAATAAACCGCTGTAATCAGAGCAAAAGTGGGTCTTCATACCTTTCATCTAAGAGAACATCTAAGAGGTGCTTATTATCAAGAGAATTAAATTTGGGACTTCCAACGCATTTTGCTTCAAGAAATGATGCAAGTCCACAATTAAAATATAGTCAATCAAGGAGTCAAAACCGTGCTCCTGTGCCTTTCTCTCCTGTGAGAGATACATCTTGGTCTTATGAAAAGTAAGTATCTCCAGTTTGATTTATTTATAGTATTATCTATCTTTCTGCAATTTATCTTCCATAATTCCTTAGCATCCATTTCGTTTAGAAGAAATTGAACATGTCATTTACCTTTTTGTTTTGGTTTCAATAATTGCTTGGGCAGGAAGATATCATGATATTTTCCCTGAGCTGGGTAGACATGATTACTGTGTCAATCTAGGTGGTGTCGGTGCCTCTGTAGTTGAATTCTCATTGTTGAGAAAAGGATGAACTTTCTTTGTTAATTCTACTAGATGTATGGTAATGATAAGGGAATTCTTTACAGTATTTAAGTTGTGACTAGGAACAATCTCCAGTGACACAAATAATTTTTAGTTCAAAAGGCAAAAAGAGGTCTCAGCTTTGAGAGTATTTTGGATTCAGAAACATCACTAGGATTTTGTGAATACAAAACTTACTTTTGAATCTGTGCCCTGTCTCTTTTTATTCCTAACCTGAAGAGGAAAAGAAAAAAACATCTCAAATTCTCCCCTGATCCTGTCAAATTCTCCTGAAAGTCTTGACTATTATTTGTGATAGTGTTGTGACTTGTGATTTCAAATAATTAACCAGTTCTCGCTCCTGATTCTGAAATCCTAAAATCTCTTTGTTTTTACTGCCCAACCTGCAGCCCTAGAGGTTGCACAGAATGCAGTCAAAAGTGAAATCTGATGCAGAAGAATTGCATACGGAATATATTTTGTACTTGTTCAAGTTGCTTCTTTGTGCAGCTTTTAAGCTTTATATGTTGATCCCGAATTCCGTACGAGCAAAATATTTTTAGCAGTGAAATATGCAAGAGCCTGGGTAATCTTAAGTATCACATGGGCTTTCTATATACGTATGCATAATTCAGAACCAGATTTTTTTTTTCTGTGGAGCTAGAAGTTTCACACTTGCCAATGTTACCAAATATGCTAGTTCATAAATCTGCTAGTATTGCTCCTAAAAAAAACTGACAATCTTTGCTGAAATATTCAAAAGCTTTTTACTTCTGTAAACTTGATTATCCATCTAGTCCATTGACTTCCTATGCGTTTATGTCTATCTTGACACCTACATTAACAAAGCTGTACATTTAACTGAGCCACCTTTTCTATTTGCAGGAAGCATGCCCCCCAGGTTCTCAGTTCAAGAAGCTCCAGAAAGGTCAATGTAAGTTTTCAAAGCTTGTGATAAATTCATAATATCCCCGATATAATGAGCCAATCAACCATTAGCCTTGTTTGATGAACCTTTGTTATATATTCTACTCTAACAACCTAACATTATCTGTACAATATGAAATGGTCTTTTTATGTAGCATATATCATCGATTTCACAAATAGACCGATAGCATATATCATCGCTTTCACAAATAGACCGCTAATATTAATGCATATAGCTCTGGCTACCTGGTTTCTGGAGATGGATTAGCAATAGCTTGAGAAATGGGCATGCTGTCTTTTCGCAGGCTATTAGAGTTTCTTGAAAGTAACATTGTTTATGCCTTTGGGATGATTCTTGATAAGAAATACTCACTGTAAATGTTAAACAGACCTCTGGTGCACCTTTTTATCTAATTTAATTCCTAAATGCTAAACTATGGAGCATGGAACAATTTACAATGTGACTTTCTATAGGAATAATACACTCATTGATTGGTGCTGATTTCATCTCATCCTAAACAGCCTATATATGAAGATACTGTGGGAAGAATTAAAAAAGATAAAAGGTAGAAAATGATTTTGGATATATTTGGCACTATAAACTGCATGTAACTGATTCTCTCTCCTGGCTGCCACACTTATGTGCATTTGTATGTCATATACTTTTAACCGCTCCTCTTGGTTTAATATACTATGCCTGTAACTGTAATGATTGTTCAAGTCCAATCATTATGTGATGTTCTTCTGGTGTATTGTGTAAATAGGATTCTACTGGCTGATATTTGGTTCTTTGCAGGAAAATGTTGTTCTTCTAGAAGAGGAGGAAGTTGAGAACGTTGAAGCTACTCAAGCTGATGAGGTGGACCAGAGGTATTAAAATCTCGATCATATGTAGTTTGCTTTATCTGCAGTCTGCTTTCATGTTGGGGGTGTGAATGTATTAATCCCTGCATCTTGGATCTTTTCAGCATAAAAGTTACCAAGACATTTTATCCATCCAGGTATTGAGCACTGTAATACATAGATGAGATATTAGACATTACTTTTCTCCATTTATTCTCTGATAGATTCTTACTTATGCTACATATGGTTAATATTGTAAAACAGGGATGATATTGAGGCAATTGAACTTGATTATTCAGATATTGATCGTTTGGCTCCGCGGATATATTTGACTTCTAATGTCATGAATTTTTATATCCTGTAAGTTCATATATTCTGCAACCCCAAAAGCTCTTATTGTTTGCTGTTCTTTTTTCATTTTTATTTCACTGCTCTTCCTGGTGTATTACTGTATTATTGGTCTTGTCAATGATGTTGTACATTAGAGACCCTGGGTCTCTGTTTTCTTGCTTGTTGCTTGGTTGGTGAATTTCGCAAGTAAACTGTCAGATTCCGAGTTAAGATAATATTTTATTTCTATTTTTTAAGGCTCGGGCCATACTCTGCATAAGTCTTTTTATGTTAAAATGTGTGTATTTTTTTATAATTCATCCTCCTAAATATGCTACTGTAGTCTTGCCATCTTATATTGTGCAGTACCCTCACATATATATGTTCATGATCACATCTTGTGAATTTAGCCTATAAAACTTAAGTGATAGAACTTTTCGCATTTAAGATTAAACCATTTCTTGTCCATCACCTCTTCTATCTTTTAAGTTGTCTTTATCATTGAACAATCAGAACAAATTACAAGATTCCAAGTGCTTCCTTTACCTGATATAATAAATGTATGCCTAACAGGTATCTGCAACAGCCGGGATCTCCAACAGCCACAAGGAATAACGATTTTCATTTTTTCAGCACATATTTCTATAAGAAGCTGAAAGAGGACTTTTTGAATCAGGTAATCACTAGTCCCGGCTTGCGTTTTTTAGACATTCAATCTTTTTTATGTGTTCAGAAAATGATTCATTTAATTACATAAATTTTGTGATGTCCATCATCTACATTGCTTCTATATGTTTCCTTCGTGGTGCAGAATGAGAATCATCCTTTATTAGCTTCCAACTCAGTATCATATTTTACTTTTACCCAAAGGAAGACCTTCCAGACTCAGTAGCAGTAGATTATTTAAGTTGTGGCCTTGTGGGACTCTTATACAGGATTGTGATGATCTTTCTGGAGAATCTTTATTACAGGGATGCTTCATCTGCTCATCTTTTATGCATCTTACAGATAGTGTGCAGTAACCGTGAAAACCAATTTCAATAGATCATTTCTTGACTATGAAGTGTATTACTTCATCCGTCCCACGATAAGTTTGATGGTTTGGTTTTCGATGTAAATTTAAGAGGTGGGCTGTTTATGTTGTTTTATATTGGTGTGGGGTAGGAATAGTTACCTTTTGAGTTACTTTTGGTTGCAATTCTGCAATTGTTGATAAAGTTGTGAATATATTTAATGTTCTAGGGGGAGTTGGAATGGATATAAATGGAAGTGTAAACTTTTGTATGGGACACCAAATAAGGAAAGTGTAAAACTTGTCAGGGGACGGAGGAAATATAATTCTTTGCTGTGAGAAAGTTATTAGTGTTACAAAGATTTTTGGACCACATTTCTTAAAACAACAATCATAAGGCTTTTGTGGAGATTGGATTGTGCACTTTCATGAATGATGAGTTCCCATGGTCTTATCTTGTTTTCATGTATTATGCAGAGTAACAGGGAATCTTCGTTTGTGAAGTTCAGAAGGTGGTGGAAAGGTGTTAATATATTTGATAAGGCGTATATATTTCTACCTGTTCATGAACAGTAAGTGCTACATGACTTGTATGCTTGTGGCTCTTTATCCACTCTAGATGTATATCTATAGGCTTGTTCAGGTTATCTTTGACAATACTAATTGACATATACATGCTTGAGTATTGTATAGCCTCCTCCATTGAGTTACTGCATTTATAGAGTAAAAGAAGTCTATATAACACACACCTTACCTACAAATTATGTTTATTCTTAGTTTTTAAATTGATCTGACCACTGTTCTTGAATATCCAAAAGGAATAAATTCAGAGCTACTATCACCATTCAGAGATGAAGTGTGTTACATACATATTAATAATGGAGTAGGACCCATGTATGTTTTGCTTTGTGCTTATAGGCATGTGATATTGAAGGCTTTCAATCTCTTTTGTCTCTTCTAAGTCAGTGATCAGAGCTATGCATTCTGTCGGAGGTCCGACCTGGAGTGCTTCTCCACTTCATACACTACACTAGTCCATTTTAATGCATACTGAAAACTCTGAAGTTTATGGTGCTTTTTATTTCTATGTAATATGCATGAGAATAGTGTGTATTGTCCAGCGTTCTCCATGCATCTCCCTGCAGTGCAGGCCCTGTGAAACTCACTGGGATAGTGAGATACTAATAACGTGGCTATTCCATGTTATTGGGTGATATTTGGTTTATCTGTTGCCCGTGTAACACGTTATTGACTTTATACATCATATACATTCTGCAGAGAATACTACCGATGGTGCTTTTGCACTTTCATATTCGTCATGATTCCATGTTAATGCATAGTTGCATATGAAAGCTGTATGAAGTATTCAGATACTTCCTTTATGATATGCCTGAGACTTATATTGACCTTATTGATATACCCTTTTGCAGTGCCCACTGGAGCTTGATAATTATATGTATGCCACATAAAGAAGATGAATCTGGACCGGTTGTTCTACATTTGGATTCTTTGGGAATGCATGACAGCAAGTCAATTTTTGATGGTGTGAAGAGGTCAGTAGATCTTGTCCTTTAAAAGACAAATTTGGTTTATCACTACCAAATAATGGCAACTATTATTGCGCACCTGTGAAGTAGCTTTTCCGGTTTAATTTTATGAAATTCACTTTGCAGAACTAGAGGTTTAACATGGAACAGTATAGATGCTATGTCTTTGTTGCACTTATTTTAGATAACTGTGGCTCCCAGTTTCAGTTTCCCACTATTGATTAACTTGATTTATGGCTGCAGCTTTCTGATTGAAGAATGGAAATTTCTGAATAAAAGAGATGCGTCATCTGAACTTCCTAAGGCAGACAAACTCTTGAAGACGTCATCTCAGCGAATACATGAGAAAGCAGTTGAGGTATTGTTATGTTAGTAACTTAGTATCGTTTGCCCCTAACACATACGATGTGACGGTTGCAGCTTCTAAACTGGATGGAGGAATATATGATTGGTCGAGATGTCTGTTTGCTTGCTCATACAAGTTTTATGACATGTGGATTTCGTTCATTTTCTTTTGTGTCACCCAGGAGTAGTCATATTTCGAAATACTAGTATGGTTGATTAAATTCTTGGTTTCATTTGCAATTCGTGCATTCATTTCGAGACACTGGAGTAGACATTAACGTCACCTGAGCTGCTTTATTTTTTTCTTCATTTGTACTAGGTGCCCCAGCAAAGAAATGATTACGATTGTGGCCTTTTCGTGCTCTTCTTCATGGAACGTTTTATTGAAGAGGCTCCTGATAGGCTTAGGGAGGAGGACTTGGATAAGGTGCTTGTTTACGTTTTGTAGTGTTTTGTGCATCGTGAGTCTCTATTTCCCAGTTTTTCTTGCTTATCACCACTTTTTTCCTGACACGATTCATAATCAGTTTGGCAGGAAGTGGTTCAGACCTGAAGAAGCCTCCAGTTTGAGACAGAAAATCAAAGAATTACTAAAAGAACAGTTTAAGATTGCAAATAGAGTTATTGTCGAAGTGGAACCCTAACCAGCTGTATATGTGCTCGCTTGTTGAGAGATTAGTGTAAATCGGTTCTGATAGTATAGATCTCTAATCCAACAACCAAGACCTGGGTTTAGCTTCTCTTTTGTAGAGATTCACTACCGAGTAGGCGAGTAGTTATGGACGCACCCTTTTGTACATGGAAATTATTGACTAACCTATTGCCAATGTCTCGGAACTGGAGTATAATTTTGCGGTACCTAACTTAAGCTTCCCAGTAACACTTGTTGACAACTTGTTAGCTGTGAGCTTGATTTGGACAATACTCGTTGACTGTGAGCATACGCCTACATCGAGACATTCAGGTGATAGAATGCTTCCTTCACTTCAACAGATCTGAAATCCAGACGAAAGTTTAGCACCGCTGCCTTTCTTTTACTCTATTAACTGGCCGGTGATCTAACTGCACTCAGAAAACAGACATTATTGCTAAATGTCAGTATTGGTTGATTTTTTCACCGAAGGTAAATAAGCCACATTTTATTTTGTGATGTTTTGAATGATTCAATGTTGTCACGGACTCTTTTGATATCATCAAAAGTACACATCACCTGGAGTGTAGACGCGAGCACTAAATATTGAAATATATTGATGGGCTTTTCTATTCTCAGGTCGGCTCGAAGCCGACCTTAACGCAGGTCACCGTTAGATAATCACCACGTGAATTCGGTTCGATCTCCTAAATTATATCATATGTAATTATAATCAAACAATTATTATATTTAAGCGTATTTTATACAATTCATATTTTTTTAACAATTTTTATTATTAAATAGTGAGATCGTACCTAGGTTCGGTACGAAATGACTTCGAACCAAAGTATGTGGATTAGATTAAATCATGTGCCACGTTGCATTCATCCAATGGTGACCTGCGTTCAGGTCGGTTCGAAACCGACCTGAGAATAGAAAAGCCCTAGATGGATTATTGATTTGTTTCTTTATCCCGGGAAGAATAAGTAGATTATAGGTGCTTTCTTTGAACTAGCCAATGGCCTGTCGATACTCGACGGGATTGGAGAAATAAAAATAAAAATTAAAGTTCTTCGATAA
>JAYMSL010005182.1:0-10354 GCA_036897195.1 Plantago coronopus
TAACGACCTGGCCTGATGTCCCCGTACAAGTACGCCCCAACAGCTTCCCGAGTGATATTTGTGCCATCAGAAACCAAAACATATATGTCTTAATATGTGCACTTTATGTCCGCTCATACATGTACCTGATTACGTCCTAACTCATAGTGAATCACCCATCATAAGACTACTTCATGATCAACATAATTGACGTTAAAGTTTGGAGTGTTTTACTATTAATAAATATGTATTAAACCTGATTTGTCTCGAATATAAATTGATCAACTAAATTTGAAGTTCATGTTAATATTTGGTACTATGAGATATCAGGAAATTTTTTAGGCGGATTGTAGTTAACCGAAAATCCCGATCCCAGAATTATAATTTCCAAACTTGATTGGGACATAAAGATTTAGATGTGATGAATATACTATTTTAAAATTTTTTAGTAAGTAAAAATATCAACTTTTTTAAAAGTTAGAATGAGAAAAATATATGAATCTGAAATGCCCACTCTCGCCACCCACCTACATGCATGCAGACATGAGAAATGTAAAAACTACTTTTTCACCCATGCACTCAGCTCTTTGTACTTGTTCATTTAATTACATCACAGGACCTTCTTCTTTAATAACTGTACCAGTCAAAGTTAATGCTATTTTTTTTCATTAGTGTTCATTTGTGCGAATAAGTATTGTTAGAACTTTTTAGAGGATTGATCTTCGAAATTAAAAATGTTTCTTTACAATTACAAGAATCGAACTTGAGACTTCGAGAATTTCTTACCACTTTAACCAAGAACCCATTGTTGTAAACTTTAAATACCTAGTCTCCATATCACAATGTACAATGATGTTACTGCTCGAAAATAATTCAACATATAATATATAATTATATTTTGATACACTATACCATAAGTTGACATGGCCGAGTTGGTCTAAGGCGCCAGATTAAGGTTCTGGTCTGAAAGGGCATGGGTTCGAATCCCATTGTCAACATTGTCTTTTTTATTCAATTGTCAACATTGTTTTTTTTTTATTCAATTGCTATTTGTTGGACAACGATTGTCAACATTGTTTTTTTTTAGGAATTAGTGCTACATAATTTTCTTTTTATGAATTAGTGTCTATTTATGAACTGACTAAGATGCCCTTCTTAAATATACTAAAATTAGCTTAATTAGTTAGCAAGCATCCTAAACATACTCTACTCTCCATAAACTATCAAATTCCATAACCTTTCTTCCGACAACTAATCCTCCATCCTTCAAGCTATGATGCATGGGAAGAAACGTCCAAGCATCATCAAAACATGCATCAGGTTCAACATCCAAGCATCAATATATACTAAGAATAATGAACATCAACATTCTACCATTGTTATGATGCATGAAACCAACGTCCAAGCATCGTATTGTTCTGAGGCATGGGCACCCATCCATGCATCCTGATGTGATGCATGGAAAATCAACATTCAAGCATCAATATATACTAGGAGCAACGAGCATTACTATTCAATACATGCATCGGATTCAAACATCCAAGCATCAATATATACGGTGCATAATTTCACTATTACTGGAATGCATGCAAACTTCTGCATTCAAGCATCATTATTGGTACTAAAAACTTAGATTATTCTTGTAAAATTGACACTACAATCATAGTATCATAATCCGTTTAAAAAAAATCATAGTATCATAATTAAAAGATGATGCTTGATGTTAGTCAAGGGAATCTGGAGTTAAACGGATTAGGGAGAAGATTTATCCTGGAAGATTTAGTTTGTTGGGTATTAAGAGAAGATTATGGAAGGTTTGTTATATTAATATTTACTAAAATTAGTCATGGCACTATTTTATAAAAAGATTTTCACTAATTCATAAGATGTTTTTTATGTACCACTAACTTGCAAATACTTTTTGAAAGTAGCACTATTTTATAATTTTCTCTAATTTTATTGACACGTATTCAATAACGAAATAAAATCAGATTGTCAATACAAAATTGAAAAATAATAAATGGATTGGAAATAATAATGGTTTGTGTAAAGTAATTAGAAATAGTTAGAAATAACTTACAAAATCTTTGCAAACATAACATTTTGGATGTTCCACGTCCTTAGCACAAGAGACATGGTAAAATCTGTTGGGAGAGCAGTCGAATTTAAACTGTTGCAAAGAATAAAAGAAAAGAAAAGAAAGAAAGAAGGTGATGAGAGTTCAAAAATGTAATACTTGAAAAAGAATGATGGATTAACTAATTAATATTATTTGAATGCTATAAAGTAATAATAAAACACACCTTCGAATCATAGATTGGTTGTTTACAAGCATCACAACAAAAACATTCCAAATGCCAACAACTTCCCATGGCTGAGACAGTTCTACCGCAATAGCTATTGCAGCCAGCACAGATATCCCCAGATTGTGATCCATCTGATTCAGATTCCTCCTCCACATTCCTACTTTCTTCTTCTACTTCTCCCAACTCTGTTGCATGTTATTAACACCAAAACTACATTACATACCATTAATTAACATTTAAGAGAATTCATTAATTCATTACTCAACCTAAATTATATATACCACATCAACATCTCTCCTCACACATGCTACTACAAGTTGGACAATACATATTAACTATGTCAATTTTCCATGAAAACTTACTCATGCCCGTCTTTGCTTTCTCATCTTCTCCCTTAAGGGAAGGTTCTGCTATTGATATCCCCATTTTCTCAAAACCTGCATGTTACCAAGAAAACTGTCACACAAATTAAGAGTTTAAAACTACTATTAACTATGCTTTATGATACTTAAAACGATCTAGTGTGATCAAGGTATACGAGTTGGAAACTAGTCTAAGTATGTAATTATTTTAATTTTAAAAAAAAAGATAGGGTGATCGATATTCTAACTTATATCTCCCTTTTTTCAGTCAATAATTTCTTATTTTCTTTTATATCATCCCAAAGTTTCACATTTCTTTTTTTAGATGTGGTGACCCATCTTTTCTTCAATCATTTACTTACAACATATACAAAATTACACCAACCACTTCCACTTGTAATATAATACTAAGTAATAATTCCTTATTTTGTTGACAAAATTAAAACGAGAAACTTGTACTTGGGGTCTTGGACTAAGGGAGTAGCATATTCATCAACATGAACTAAATACATTATGAATATGAAGTTACGTACCTCGAGCAATGACCTTTAGATCTTCATCTCCATAATTATTTACTTGTTCTTCTCTTATGGAATTAGCACTTGTATATACCTCATCTCTGCAACTGTGCACTTCAATCGTATGTAAAGTTGAAATCTCGCTAAACTCCAGAGGAATCTCAACCCTAACGTGTTTAAGCACCAAACGCTGCAGTTTTGGAAAATGTTCTTTGCTTGAGGTCCATTGGCGTACACTAAGAATATTATGTATCTTCAAGAACCTCAACTCTTGAAACTCTTCATCTCTTGTTCTCCATTCATACCCAACAAATGCATTATTGAATAATTTCAGCACTTGAAGGTTTGGCAGACTCCCGACTATTGAGCTCTCCTCCCACGTCAAGTTAGTTCCAGACAAGATTAGTTTCTTCAGTGTTGACGGAAATCTAATCTTTGTGAGCTCCCCCTTGAGTCGAGTGATTTCAAAGCAGCTTATGTTGAGTGATTCAAGAAGAGCAAGAGAGATCATGCTAGGGAACACTCCTTCACAAATGCATTTGAGCCGACGAAGATGCGGTGTGCATTTGAAGACGTCACATTCCTCATGGGTTCTGATGCGAACACGAGAAAGGGACTTGATGTCGTTCCTTATCATGGAAAGGTCACAATTTTTCGAAAATATCACTTGTTTGCCTATGCGAATATCTCTCAGTTTGACCATCTTCATTATACTTGATGGTAAGTCAACCTTATCATTGGTATCTAAATGAAGATATTCAAGGCTAACTAGCTTGCATATTCCTTTTTGAAGTTGTGCTATTTCATGATAAGAACTTAAATACCTCAAGTGAATAAGACCATCGATTCTTTTCTCGTCAATGGGTACTTTAACATTCTTTATAACCCTTAGAAGTGGCATTTGTGTGACGTGATGTCCCAATATGTCGTCGATAATAGAGCGAGCAGGCAAATCAGAAATGCTGCTAATGTCGCTAGGCTCAACTTGACAATTAATATAACTGCGTTCTATGTTGAAGAACGGGGAGAACCTGTGTACACCAGTCGGAGAGGAATTTAGAGAAACTAACAATTAATTCATAAAAAGTAATAACATAAAATTAATATTTTTCCACAAGTGAAGGTGGGAGTGATCGACTTCAAGTTTTAAATTTCGATCGCATCTTTGAAATTCGATATGTTTAGTACACAACAAAGTTACATTGTCAATTATTATGTTTAATTTGGATACAATATAAATGTAATTAAGTCAATTTGTATCTTCCGGTCGATTTTTCAACCAACATTATAATGTGACAGTCGAAGCTTGCTGACATGTCGATTTTCCCGGTAAAAAAAACGACTTCGACTTGAATTTGACAAATTATAAAATAGGGAAAAAAAATGTAAACATCATAAAACAAACTATTTTTTCATATACTATAACACCTATCATAGTCCGCATAGCATAAAAAATCGTACAAAATCCTTGTGTTTTAGACACGTTTATAGTTATACAATTAAATTTAGACAGCTCTACTTATGTAATGAGTCAAAACACTTAATAGGTATCCACTTATATTTATAGGATTAGTATTATTAGCACACGAATACTTACGTGCTTATGAGAAGAGATTAAGAGATAGTAAGGGGAAAAAAGATTAAGATAAGAGATTAAGAGATAGTAAGGGGAAAAAAATAACTACATTAATTAAAAAGACAAAATAGAATAATTGATCAAAATTAAATGTTTGATATTTGTAACTACCTCAAGGTAGTTCTATTTTAAGTATTAAGATAATAGATTCTAACATAATTGTTTTGTGAAACTTATGATGTCTTCATTTTAACAGAAAATAGGTTTAATTATAAAAAGTTTAACATAATATTTGTTAAAAAATATATGTATATAGTTAAAGATTAATGATTAAATATATATAATAAACAGAAAAACATGCGTAAGATTATTCAATTTTGAACTATTTATTATTTAATTGAGTTCAGATTTAGGGACCAATTTGAAAATTTTCAATAAATAACTTGCAAATATACAATTCATGTTACTTTCAACTTTTTAAATCTACCACATGTATTCCATCATTTTCTCCTGTTTTCGTAATCTGAATTTATAAAAATATACTTATCCAAAAGTAATTCCGTCTTCACCATAATAATCCCATCGTTAATAATTCAGATTTCGCTAAAATAATCTCTTTCTTAATATGTACGATTTGACAACAAGAATGAATATGTTTCGATAATTTTTTATTTTTAATAAATACTCGAAAATTACACAATTTATCAAATAAAAACACAAAATAAAAATAATATAAAACTTATAAAATAATGTCACGATAACATGAATATGCTTCATGACACCACGAATGAATATGTTTCGGTAATTTTTTATTTTTAATAAATACTCGAAAATTACACAATTTATCAAACAAAAACATAAAATAATATAAAACTTATAAAAAAAATGCCACGATAGCATGGTATGTTTCGGTAATTTTTTATTTTTAATAAATTCTCGAAAATTACACAATTTATCAAACAAAAACACAAAATAATATAAAACTTATAAAAAAATGCCACGATAGCATGAATATGCTTCACGTGACGCGATTCTAGTATATAATAAGCAGAAAAACTTGCGTTGATTATTCGATTTTGAACTATTTATTGTTCATTTGAGTCCATATTTTGGGACCAATTAGAAAATTTTCAATAAATACCTTGTAAATATACAATCCGTGTTACTTACAACTTTTTAAATCTACCAAATTTATTCCATCTTTTTCTGCTGTTTTCGTAATCTGAATTTATAAAAATATGATTATCCAAAAATAATTCTGTTTTCACAAAATAATCTCTTCGTTAATATCTACGGTTTGACATTCCATAATGAATATGTTTCGACAAATTTTTATTTTTAAATAATAGTCGAAAATTACATACTTTTATCTAATTTTTATTACAAAAATGATTTAATATATCATATTACGCTTATTCAAAAATAGTTCAGATTTTACTAAAATAATCTCTTTAATATGTACGATTTGACACCAAGAATGAATCTGTTTCGATAATTTTTTACTTTTAATAAATAATAAAAAATTACACAATTTATCAAACATCAATGAAAAAACAAAAATAATATAAAACCTATAAAAAAGTGCAAAATAACATGAATATGCTTCACGTGTGTAACACGTGACGCGATTCTAGTACTCCCTCCGTCCCACAAAACTTTACCCACTTTCCATTTTCGGACGTCCCACAAAACTTTACCTATTACCAAATAAGGAAGCTACCCCACACACTATAACATTATTTTAATATCAATACACTTCTTTATCACCACACATTTTCAAAAAGTAACATACCCCACTTACTTTTTCATTTTTACTCTATTTCTTAAACTGCGCGCTAACCCTAACGGGTAATGTTTTGTGGGACGGAGGGAGTAGTATGCTTATTTCGTTCAAATTGATAAAGATTACAAGGCTCAGTTTGGTTGAATTGCCAGGCTCTGTTCATGTTTTACGCGTTCAGTTCATGGAGCAGCAGTTCATTGGCTCTGTTTTGTTTCTTTTAAAAACGCTATGTTTATTTTGTCTAAAACGTAACTGGAATGGTTTTGAATTGATAGATGGATGTGTCATTTAACATATTCCAGTTCAATGACCACTCCAGATTTTGTAAGTTCGACAAATTTCAACTTTTTGTAATTCTAAATTTCGAATAAGTATCCTTACATTTTTCAAAAATAAAGAGACAACTTTATTTTACACTCAAACCTTTGCACGTTTTTACAACTTACACTAAAACCTTGATATTTTGGTAATCAATACCTGCACCTTTTAGCAAAATACACAAAAAGTTAGATGCCGTTAGTCTGTCGTTAGATGGGGGTGTTTGGGTATTTTCGTCCTTTCTTTTTTTTGCAAAAAAAAGAAAAAAAGAAACACTAAAAACTTTAAATGATTTTTTCAGTTTTCACTGAAAGCTTATATATATATATATATATATATATTGAACTGGCAAATTATTACAAACTACTATCAAGTAATATTAATATACACCTAAACCTGTCTCTCCCAAGGCTCGAACCCTAAACCTTTTAGGTGCGACGACTTTCAACTCCTTTCCTCAACCGCTGGACCACCTTATAACTCATTTTATTCTTATATTATTGTTTTTCTTCGGGAGAAATTCTCTTAGGTCCAAAATATGGACCATAATATCAATAAAACCCATTTCTTAGTGATTAACATTTGTTATCACTATTATACCCTTTCATATTAAATATCTTATTGTTATTTATTTTACCTTCCTAAATTCAAGTTAATCATTAATTAACAATTTTTTTTTAAAAAAAAGTCAAATATAATATTTTTCATTTACTTACTCGAACATGTATCTCACTCCGTCGGAAACACACAAACTTTGATATCAAACTGAAATCGATTTGCACCAACACCAGGTACCATGAAATCGACTGGCACCAACACCAGGTACCATGAAATCGACTTGCACCAACACTAGGTACCATGAAATCGATTTGCACCAACATCAAGTACCAATTTCTTCGGCACAAACAAACGTCGATATATTTTTGGCACCAATAACTGATACCAATCTGAGTTGTCTAAGAAGGTATAGTACTATATCTTTAGGCACCAACTGATGGTGTCAAACCTGAGCCGTCGAATTATATATGTGCAAGTAAAAGGGTGATGAAATTTTGCGGCACCAACAGTTGGTACAAAACCTAAACTATGGTATATACGATATAATATATTTTCAGGCACCAACCACTGGTACCAAACATAAACTTGCTGTCGAATTATATGTGTATAGTCGTCAATTGGAATTTTTCAGCACCATAAGAAAAGAATCTGTTAATTAATTAATTGAAGGTAAAATCATCTAATTTTAAGCGGTTAGAAAATATGAATTGATTGAATTATTGATGAAAATAAAAATAGAGAAAATGAGGTTATAAGTAATAAAGGGTATAATTGTCTAAAAATGGGTCTTATTGTAATTAATTTGGACCTAATAATAATGGGTTTATGAGAAAGGGTTTTAAAGTAATATAATGAGTCATTTTGGGTCTAATAGGAATTTTCCCTTCTTATTATCACCGTAAGGTTCTGGACCATTGTTAGTTTGACTATTAAATGTGGTGTATGCTTAGTTTCACAATAAAATTCTTAACCATGATTAGTTTCGCCATTTTTACTGTTTTTGTTTGATGATAAAATTCTGGTATGGATATAGTTCCAACAGTGTTAGTTTCGCCTGATTTAGTTTCACCCCTCGTAATTTTACTCGACTTAGTTTCATTAGTGCTAGTTTCACTGAGTGTCAGGTTTCACTAGAAATGATAATTTTACTCATAATCAAAACTTCAAGAGCATAAATGATATAACCCCCTCATATAACACTTGAAGACATCGGGTGGCAGTTAATATAAGCAATCGTTGTACAGCGTTTGTAAAGCTGAACGTAACGGTAGTGTGGCCCTTACTTATGTATTACTTATAAGTTTCACTTGCTTTATCACAACATTAGCAAGTCATTTTTAGGAAAATTCAGTTTATCACTTATATTTGTTTATGAGCAGATTAACTAGTTATGGCATGGTGAGGAAGTATATTTTGATGATGATACATTGATGTCTAGGTGGTTTTCGTGTCACTGGTAAGATATGTACTCAATGTTCACTGTGGGATCCCATCAGTGGTGACTTGACTGTTGAATCCTCAGCCATTCCTATTCAGTCGATTGACATCCACTTGCTCCGAGTGGAGTCAATTTTGGTCGGCGAAAAGATAGTGACAGAAGCCTGTGTGATTCAAACTACTCAGGCACTCATCTTAACCTTTACTTCGTTAAGTGCAGTTCTATTATGGTTGGTTCTTTATTGAAGTAATTTTCTTCAATCCCCTTTCTTTTGCTAGATAGCAGATGGTGATGTATGTCACCACGTGACTCTGCCAATATATGTCCTTCTTCCACGCCTGTTGACTTGTCCGACCATTTTTGCTGGGTAGGTGTCCTCCATTTTTCATTTTTATCGTCATGATTCTCTTATTATTGTTGAACGAATGTTGAAAATATAGTTTTAATTGGTAGTTTGAGTCGTGAAAAGTGATTAGGCAGGAGAGGGGCTTCAGATTTTTACCGAGACAAAAAAAAAAAGTTGGGCTAGCCTTTCCGAATAACTTGAGGATCCTGAATTGAAGTGAGACTTTCAAAGTTGGAGTGTTTTATGATGGTTTTGCATCACACAGCTATCTTCATTAGCTAGGAATACTTATTATATCTGTCGTTAGCAATTAATACAACATTACAACTGACACTTAATTCGTTTTATCCTTGATTTTGCTTTGAGCTTTTATGTCTCTTAAATTTAATTGAGAATTTAGATAAAGTAAGGCGCGCAGGCTCTTTCAATAGAAGTATCAATTTTGTTTTTTTCGGCTCATGTATCCTTTAGACCTCTGAAATTTTTTATGCTGTTCTATTTCAACTCCAACCACGAAATCCAGCTTACTCTATTGGTGCCTTTTTCTGTTTGTGTTTCGCTGTAGTAGCTTCCTTAAACTGTCTAATCACCTTTATCAGAATCCTTATGTTTCACTTGTGTTCAGATCTTCTATTCTCGACTTTGTATATAAATTTGGTATACTATTAATACTTTGCTGCTAACTGAATCCGTCCTCTTTCAGCCCATTTTCGATAGAGTTCAAGGTTAGCATTGTGATTACATTTCTGTCAGATCCGGCAAAGAAGCACCCAAAATCTGACCCAAAAGCTCCTAAACCATGGGTATGCAAGCACCTATTCTGCACAAGTGCATATAACATAATACAGTACATGTGAGTAAACTTTTTGTCCTACTCTGTAATTCAGATGGCGATGGAAAGTGTGGCATTAGAACTTGTCCGTGCAAAGTGAAGTGATAAGAGGTTTACATTTTCATCAGTCCCAATTCTAGTCCTGCCTATTATCTGTTTGAGGTAAGCTGTTGGAAGTTGGAACTATGTGTAAACTTCGATACTTGATGCTGGTTTTACGACTGTAAATTTTAATTATCGTTGATGCATCAGAGTAGCAGTGAATGTTGAAAGATGCTAAAGAGAGTCAGATTCAAGATGATTCTGTTCATAGGTTTGCGATGGAGATCTTTTTATGA
>JAYMSL010005183.1:0-10354 GCA_036897195.1 Plantago coronopus
AGCCAGTTATGTTGGTTGAAATTGATGGCTGATAGTAGTTGCTTCATTGATTTAGTACTAAATATACCACCATTTTGAAAACAGATTAACCTACTATTTGGTGGAATTAAGTGTTTGGTGACTTAGGAAATCGATAAACCCGAATGGTACACAGCGTTGTGTTGAGATAACAAAAATAGTGTTTGGGTGTTTTGAGTTAAGTTGATACTCGTTTTTTTTAGCATTATATGAGTAGGGGTGTAAGAGTTATAAGGGATAAGTAATATGTGTAATAACGTGATTGGTGTTAAAGAATATTTTGAATTTTTTTTTTTTTGCGGTGAAAAACTTCCCACTCGAATAAGGTTTTTTTTTTTTTTTTGAGATGTGACATTACAAATTTTTAATCAGTAATCTATTAAATTTCTATTTCTGATTAAACAATCACCCATTCCTGAAATCGAACTTATGATCTATGCGAAACGTGATGTCTCAGCTTAATACTCGATTACAAATTCTTTGTCAAGGTAGTTAGAACTTAGAAAGATTGGAGATAATTAAAGTTGGCTGGTTGGAGAGAGAAATTAGTCAATTAAATTTGAGTGAGTTAGGAGAAAATGAGCTCAACTCAATGCTAAACACATTTCCGATTCGTTAGTCGGAGTTGGAGACTTAACTCAGCTATCCAACTCTTTTCACGAACGATCGGTAAGTTACTTATAAATCGAATGATAACTATCAACATGCAACAACGTCTGTCTTACCAACTACTCGATCACAAGTTAGTATTAATCGCACACATAATGAGTTCATAACCAAGTATTTGTTGGGAGTTTTGTATGGTGGCTATTGGCCAAAGTGAGTGGTCATTTTGTTGTAACTTCAAATGTGGAAAAGTCTTCAGATTGTTTGTGGATTTAAGATAGGGCATCTGTTGAACTGAAATTAGGCAAAGTAAATTCAGTTAAGTGGTACGTACGGATGAAGAAAGAATCCATTAATTGAGCACATGATGTTATTTATTAATTAATTCATTTAATATTCTCCGCAGTGTAATATTCTCCGCAAGACACTGCAGGTGTGTTGTTTGGTTAGGCCCAATGTATTTAATTCAACAATTTAATTCCGATCGATAACTTCCAAATTTATTATTCCACGATTCCATCCAGATACTAGGGGGACTATACTACTATAGGCCGGTACAATAATGTTTTAGCCATTTAATTTGAACTTATCTTATACTATTCGCTCCGTCTTAAACTTATCTTTTCAGAAGTATAAGTATGAATTTTAAAAAAAAGTGAAGTGAAACTGATACGAGTCTTAGATAAAGTGCTAAAGACGAAGAGAATTTCCGTTGAGTTTGAGATACGAACATAGAAATCGAAAATTTGAGGTTAAGACATAAAGGGTACTTTCAACTTTCAACTTTTACGTTCTCGAACAAATTTTCAAACATATTGCTAGACACATTTCTTCTTCAAACCTTTATGCCAAAGATGAGAAATTGAGATCGGTATAAACAAAAATAGAGTGGAGATTTGAATAGAGTGAGTACAAAGTCTGAGTGTTTGGGAGTGGATTCGAAACTGGATTCGAGTTGAGTTTTGAAAAAAACTGGATTGCGAATATTAGCTGGATTTGAATTGAGTTTCAAGTTTTTGTGTTTGGGAGTGGATTGTGGTTATAGTAGGGATAATTATTATATTTGATTAGGTTGTGTAAGAGGGTGTAAGAAAGTGGGGTATGTGTGGGATAGTATTGAATGGATGATAGTGGGGTTTGTTTGATTGAATTTGATGTGATGTGTGATTTTGATGTGTTTAAGGTTGTTATTTTATGATTTGATATTTTTTATTGTGTTGAGAATTGTGATTATATGTTATTGTATGGGTTGAGATTTAGAAAATATTGGTGAGAATTGTGTTGAAGTAAGGTTTTTTATAAAAGAATTTGATAAAATTTGTGTAACATTTTTCAGAAATAAAAATTTGTCGAAATTTATTCATTATAGTGTCAAATCGTAGATATTAACGAGTAGATTATTTTGGTGAATCGAAAATATTTTTTGATAAGCAGATTATAAAAAATTAAGATTACAAAAAATATGATAAAAAATGATAAATTTTATAGATTGGAAGAGTTACAATATATCTGCAAGCTAATTATTTAAAATTTTCAAATTAGTATTTAAATTTGAACTCAATTGAACAACTTAATTGTCGTAAACTGAATTCAATTGCACAACTCAAATATTTATCAACATATAATATATTATATATACTATCATACAATAATACACACTATAATACATTTTGATTTATTATCTAAATTTGTCTAACTATAAACTGTTTAACACATGATTTTGTACGCTTCATAAATTATACATAAAAATAATAATAATTCTAGCAAATGTAATTAGAAGAGTTGCCAATTTCTTTAGCTGCCATTTATGAAAAAGAAAAGTTTGACTTTGGAAAAAAATATTTTGCAACAAAGAAAGAAGTATTAAGAGATATCTGGACAAAATAAAAAAAATGAAAAAAAAAAGGTATTAAGAGATAACGAAATCAGAATGATGACTTGATGAGTGATATGCTATGACATGATGCTATAGTCTATAAGGTTGTTTATCTCTCATGAATTGTGTTTGAAAACTCAATTCCTCAAAACTGGATTCAAATTTACTCCCAAACAAGAAAAATGGCAAAATGGACTTGAGTTGAGTTTTCTCAACTCAAGTTTACTCCCAAACACCCTGACAGAAACATAACAGATAAGATCAGGGCCAGAGGCTTGGCAAAATAACACTTCAGTCTGCCTCTATATATTCGAATGGAAGGCAACCATATCCAGTCGAATCTTGGGCGAAGTCATGGCAGAGTTGATGCGCCAGTCGGTTTGCTCCTCGCCTTATATGCGAGATTTTATGCTGCTCAAGCGCATTCAGGAGAGTTCGAATCAACTCGTATAGAGCTCCCAGTTGTGCTAAGGAATTACTGGAGGACAGAATTCCTTGTATGACTGGAAGACAGTCTCCCTCAACACAAACGAAAGTGTAGCCAAGGCTTTGTGCTAGCCGCACAGCTAATATTGCTGCTTGGAGTTCCGCAGCTTCAACTCCCATACTAGTGTCAATTTTCTGCCTCCTCCATGCGAGTACTAAGCCCGTGTGGTCCCTTAAAACAGCAGCTATTCCACCTTGTCCCCCGTCTCGAGGTACCGCTGCATCAAAGTTAGCTTTGATCCATCCCACGGGGGGTGCTGACCATGGTCCTTGGACAGATGCTTCATGTGTTTGAGCTGCTGTAGTGGTAAGTTGCCCCAGAGATTTGAGGAGATTAACATATCTTTGGGCGGCCTGGGCGGTTTCAATGGGGCTGCAGTGTAGCTGTTCGAACTTTTGCTTGTTCCTATGAGTCCACAGGAACCAGCATGTAATAATAAATCTCTCAAAATCACCAGTTACAAGCCTCAGCTTTACCTTGGAGAACCATTCCCATATTGAATCCGCAGGTGTGTAAATGATCTGGGCTGGGAACAAGGAGAGGGCCCAAACCTGCCTTGCATAGTGGCAGTCCCGAAGGGTGTGAGTCACTGTTTCTGCTGCTTCGTCACATACCACACATACGTCTGGGACTGCAATGTGCCTCCTAGCAAGTTCGTGATGTGTCGGCAGAATGTGATGCATGGCTCTCCACATAAAGTGTTGTATTTTGCCAGGAACTTTTGTACTCCAAACTATATTCCAATTTCTATTCTCAGGGCAAGATGAAGAGCCTTGCTGTTGAGCAGTCTGTTCATGGCGGATGGTGACAGCAAGGTGGTAAGCTGTGCGCACGGAGTATTGTCCATCTCGCGTGTGGTGCCAGACAAGAGTATCTTCTGCTCCTTGGTGAGAGAGTGGGATCTTCAGTATTGCTTCAACATCATCCTGCCAAAAGAGAAAGGGGAGGACAGCCGTATCCCAAGAGAAAGATGAGTAGTCAATGAGAAGAGAAACTGGGATGGGGCCTTCTTGATATAGATCAGGGGTTTTCAACTTAAAGTTTTTATTCCCCGGCACCCATTTATCCGTCCATACATTGATTCGGTCCCCTTTACCAACCCTCCAGCGTGTACCTGCATCAACCAAGTTAATAGCCGAGCAAATGCTCTTCCAAGTATACGATGAATCTGATCTTGGTTTGGCCTGAAAGATGTCAGAGTTAGGAAAATATTTTGCTTTATAAATCCTACTCAAAAGAGAATCAAGTACAGTGAAAATACGCCACACTTGTTTACCAAGGAGAGCCTTATTGAAGGCTCTTAAATCCCGGAAACCAAGACCTCCATCTCGCTTACTCTTGCACATTTTTTCCCAGCACATCCAATGCATTTTATCAGAATCCTTATCTCCCCACCAATACTTCTGAATTACCGATTCAACTTCTTTCAAGAGGTATTCAGGAAGTTTGAAACAACTCATAACATAGGTGGGTATGGATTGGAGAACAGACTTTATTAGGACCTCCTTACCTGCTTTGGACAGCAATTTACCTGCAAAAGAGTGTGCTTTTTTCCAGATTTTTTCTCGAACCCACCCAAACACTTCTCTTTTGTTTTTTCCCATAGTGGTCGGGAGGCCTAAGTATTTCTCATGCTTATCCACAAGTTGCACATTCAATATACCAACAATATCAGAAATCTGGGAAGAGTTAACATTTTTACTGAAAACTACGTTAGACTTCTCAAGATTGATGGTCTGACCTGAACCTTTGCTGTAAGTGTCCAGCACCTTCATCACGGCATTAGCAGCTTGCCTGTCTGCTTGGCAGTAAATCATTGTGTCATCTGCAAACAAAAGGTGTGAGACTTGTGGTGCTGAGTTACTGACCTTGACTCCCTTTATTTCACCTCTATCAGCTGCGCCTGCAAAAAGAGAGCAGAGAGCTTCCGTGCAAAATAGAAAAAGGAATGGGGATAGGGGATCCCCCTGTCTGATACCGCGACTAGGATGGAAGGCATCAGTCGGTTTACCATTAACGAGCACAGAGTATGATACACTACGGACACAGGTCATAATGAGGGAAACAAAAGATGAATCAAACCCCAGCTTAAGCAGAACTCTTTCCAGGAAAGTCCATTCAACCCTATCATAAGCTTTGCTAAGATCGAGCTTAAGGGCGAGGTGACCCTCCTTACCTTTAGTTTTACGCTTCAAATAGTGATTCAGTTCATAGGAAACTAGCACATTATCAGTGATAAGCCTACCAGGGATAAAAGCCGACTGAGTTTCACTAATCAAATCATGCATATGTGGTTTCAAACGATTTGTAATGCACTTAGAAGCGATTTTATACACAACATTACTTAAGCTAATGGGTCGAAACTGAGATATGACATCGGGTTTCTTACTCTTAGGCACCAAGGTGATGTATGTGTAATTCAAATCAGTTTCAAGGATACCAGAATTCAGTAAGTTTAAGCAACAATCAGTGACCGAAGGGCCAACAGTAGACCAATACTTCTGAAAAAAGAAAGCGGGCATACCATCAGGTCCAGGGGACTTTAGCGGAGACATTTGACTCAGAGCCTTAGACACTTCTTCTGCTGTATAGGGACGTGTAAGCTCAGAGTTAAGCTCATATGTAACCTTCTGTTCGACGAAAGCTGTAGCCGCTTCAATGTCCTCATGAGAAGGAGAGGAGGATTGAAAGATACCTTTGAAATAATCATTGGCGATGGCCTCCATAGCCGGCGCAGAGCGCTGTAATACCCCATCTCCATCTTTGAGACCTTCAATCTCGTTTCTCTCAAAGCGTCGAGTAGCCTTATGATGGAAGAACCGGGTATTTCGGTCACCTTCTCGAAACCAATCGGCTTTAGCCCTTTGTTTCCACAATTCATTCTCATGCTCCAAGAGTTGTTCGAGCTCCTCTGTCAGTTCGGTATCCATCGCCTTTGCCTGGGCATTATAGGTACCCTCTCGGATTCTGTTAATCCTTTCTTGCAGCTGTGCAATTCGGCGTTTCACTGACCCAAAAGTCGATTTACCCCAAACTTCCAGCTCGGCTGCGCAGCCCCCAATCGTGGCAGTCATACCTCGTCCCTCTCTCCAGCTAGATTGGATGATTTTCTCACAGTCTTGATGCTTTGCCCACATAGATTCAAACCGGAAGATTTTCCTCGAATGATTTGCTCTGCTGGGTTCCTGATTGAAAGAGATGGTGAGAGCATTGTGATCTGAGAAAACACAGGCTTGGTTAACGACTTTGCTGGAAGGAAATAGCGATTTCCAATTAGAGGTAGCCAGAGCTCGGTCCAACCGACATCGGATAGAGTTTGGGTCGGTTCTCTTATTGAACCAAGTATACTTATACCCAGAACAACCCAAATCGAGTAGACCAGTTTCTTGCATGCAGTTTCGAAAGGCCCTCAACCGAGCTGGTCCAACCGGGTTCCCACCCCATTTTTCCGAGTTGGAAGTCATTTCATTAAAGTCCCCTACACATAGCCATTCCCGGTTGGATTGAGATCCAAGTTGTCTTAGAAGATCCCAAGTACGGTTTCTCCTATTTGTGTCCGGTTCCCCGTAGAAACCGGTGAATCGCCAAATATGTGGGCTATTAGAAAGCTGGACATGGGAGTCGATGTGATGTTTAGAATAGCTTTGTAACGTGACAATAGTATCCTTAGACCATAAAAGAGCAAGACCCCCAGATTTACCAATAGATTCAACCGAGAAGCCAAACAAATCAAACTTTTCCTTCAAATTATTAATTCTACGAGTACAAAGACGAGTTTCAATAAGAAAAATTAAACAGGGATTAAACTTCTTGATCATCTGCCCTAATTCTTGAACTGTCCAAAGGTTCCCTGCAGCTTGACAGTTCCACACCAAACAACTCATTTTTGTAGGCGGGGTTGCTCAGCAACCTCCACCTCTGGTTCATTAATAACAATTCCTGAGTTCATCCGAGTTCCTGGTCTAGTAGCATCCTGGATAACAATTCCACTATTCACTTTCTTCTGTGGACGTCCAGCAAATCCCTCTGCTTCTCTTGGTCCAGTAACAGAAATGATCCTTTTTCCTTTGTCAGTTTGAGAAGGCCTGCCTCTTTTCCTTGGCTGGGAAGTTTGCTGTGAGGACTGACTTTTCGAGCCAGAGTGATATGTTGGGCTAGTAGGAGAGGGAGAGTGGTGTCGAATCCACTGTCGATTCTGAAGAGGGCTGCGCTGGTTGGGATTGTAGTAGTTGGAGTTTTGGGTGTAGTGAGGTTTTGGGGTGGGGAGGAGTGGGGGCTGGTTTGGCTCGGGCATTGGGCTTAAGCTTGGATGGATAATGTTTTGGGCTGGTTGAGGTGGGTAGGGAACATTGAGAGGTGAGCCAGGGGCTCTGGGCTGCTTGTGAGTTGCATTAATAGTTAGGGTAGGTGGTGATGGAATTGTGGCGTGAGGATAGGTTGGGAGATGATTATGGGATGATTGTGGCTGATTAAATGTTGGGGGTGTTTGATTACCTTCCAAAACAGCAGGGTCAACTCCATTACTACCAAACACAATCAATTCCGTTGATGATGGATTTTGAAAGTTTGAATCAAACTTTCCCAGATTAGCCCGGCTCTGCTCAGCGGAAGGTGGCGCAATTACACGTTCCACAAACTGCCGTGAGCCTGCCTGCTGCACAGCTCTCCCCCCCACTATGCGGGAACTTTGGGACCTGTTCGGGGCACGGAGCCAGTCTCCCCATTCCATGGATGCCATATCCGCAGGACCTCCTGATGCCTCAATATCGAACTGGATACGACACTCCCGTACTAAGTGGCCGATAACTCCGCATCGGTAACAAAAATTGGGTAGCCTCTCGTAAGTAAATGTGACCAACATCGATTCGCCATGAGATCCCTTAATTTTAAGGGCACGCTTAAGGGGCCGAGTAATGTCAATTCTCACCCTGATCCGCATAACAGAACTGCAATCAGTGTCTTCTTCACTTGGTTCAAATGCCACAAACTTACCTATTCCATTTCCGATTACTGACGCCAAAGCTTCGTGAACCATTCCTATCGGCAAACCCCCAACCAACACATGAAACTCTGCAAATTTCAGTTCCTTAGTCTTCGGGTCTTCATCACCGCTCACTGTGGACAGAACTAAGAGATCTTTCTCATAGGACCAAGGACTATCATCCATAACCCTTTTCATATCCAACTGGTGGTTGAACTTGAAAAGCAGCCTGTCTTCCCCCAACTTACTCACTGTCATACCATGGATTAGCCTCCAGCTAGAGGTCATGAGGGGGGTAAAATGATTCAGTCGAACAGGACGTCGAGTGAGAGCCTTTCCCACCAAGGTCTTGCTGAGATCCACACTGTTTCTAGCCCAAGCTGTCTCCGGCACCTGTATTCCATCAGATTCCTCTGCTGTCAACTGGAGATTCTTAACCATTTTTTCAATCAACTCATCCGCCATTTTAATCAGCAACCTTTGAGAAAACCTGCAAAAGAGGTTAATAGCAATATACGAGAAAGGGATTGTTGTGATGCTATCCTCATTCCCTGTCGCTAGCTTAAATAGCCAGTCAGGCAAAGAGCTAAGAGAAGGGGAAGATTTCATCATTAAAGAAACAAGATTATGACAACCTAAATCACACAAGAAATCATTAAAATACATATCAATTGAGAATAAGAGGAGAAGAATAGATTGGGGGGAAAGAGAATGATACAGATCCACAGAGATTCTGCAGATCTGCAAAATTGAGCCTTCATCGGAAGGGAAGATATCCCTCATGCGAGGGGGGTAAGTAGCCACAGAGGGTGGGGGGTAGGGTAGTAGCTCGCCGATAAGCATGGCGGAATCCGGTCAGAAGGTGGGAGGAGGTTGGAGGGGGTTAGAGAGCATTTTTCTTTGTCGGAGTTTTATTGCATTCTTGTTTTATTGTTTGTGTCAACCTACTTTTCATGCTCATTTCGTTTTTCTGTACTTGCATTAATTTTATCTCCTTTTTATTTGTAACTATCAATAAAATAAGGAATATCATTTACTACCCCCTGTTATGAGGTCTCATTACATTTTCAACCCCGTTAGATTAACATTTACATATTAATGACAGTTTAAACAAAACAATTACATTTTGATCAAAAAATTCAAAATCTGATATTACAACCAAACATGTACTTACTAAATGGATTAGAATGCAATTTTACTTTCCATTCAAACTTGAACTTTATATCCAATTGACCCCAAAATATTTCAACATTCTAATACTTCTTCTTCAACTTATTTTTTGAAAAGATTTTCTTCCATAGAAGCACAAAACTTGGTGGCGGAAGCTGTGAGCTTCCAGGCGGAAGCTCCCACCTCCTAGCTTCCGCCATGAAAGCTAGCTTCCATGAAAGCTCAAGCTTCCATGAAGGAAAAATTAAAAAAAAAATAAATTAGTGGGATAATTAATGTATAAAGATTAATGTATAAAGTATAAAGTATAATGTATAAAGTATAAAGATTAATGTATAAAGATTAACGTATAAAGTATAAAGATTAATGTATTAGTGGGATAATTAATAGAGGTTAAATGATAAATTGAATATATAAAGTTAAATTGAAATAATAAAGTTATGATTATAAAGTTGAGTGTTAAAGTTGAATTACTGGAATTTGGATTACAAAAATGCAAATTTATAACTTAAGGCCTGTTTGGTTATAATCTGAAAAAATAAAAAAATTGACTTTTTGGACCTGTAATTGTTTGTATAACAGGGTTTAAAATGTAATTAGAAACGCTTTGAGGGGTACTAAATGTAATGCGCCCATAAAATTAGGATGATTACATTACATTTCATATACTAGTATTGTTTGACATCGTCCGCATGGTACCCTCAATATTTACACGTGATACATCTATTATATATAAATTTAAACAAAAAATACGTTCAAACTTGAATGAAAATCAACGTAAATATTGCTAATGAATAAATGAATCAAGTTGTTAGTGATTAGTATAATAGATTTTGTAATAATGAATTTTAAAATCTTATTATTATTAAAATAAGTTTAGACTAAAAATTGTACACTAAATTTAGTAGGTAAAAGGAAAAAATCTTGGGAGTAGAGGAGAGTAAATGAGAAACTCAAGAAACCTAAATTTAGTAAAATTGATTGAAAAATGAAGTAGTGCTGGACTGCTGGTATAGGACTTTTTTTTAATTGAATGTAGTCCAATGAGACTCCGATAACTACTTTTCACTATTCTCTTAGTATTAGTATAGATAAGAGGGAAGAGTAAGTCTCCTGCGATTCCGGAATTTCCATAAGCTTAAGGAAATTCCGGTTCCTTACATTAACGTGCGCGCATATATGTCCAGTTACTTAATGAAAATACCCCAGACAGTTG
>JAYMSL010005184.1:0-10353 GCA_036897195.1 Plantago coronopus
CAAAGCATAAATATACGTTCATACATCGCACCTATACGCGCTTAGCTACTCATGCAATTCGACATTGTCACCATGGATTGATATGAGATAAACATAATTACGTATAGAGAAAAACAAATATATAAGGGAAACGATATTACCCGATTGGGAATTGTATCCGAAATAACAATGAGAATCTCTACCGAATAACTGCTAAACTCCAATCCAAGAATCGTGTTCTTGGATGAAACCCTAGCTACGGAGCTTCTCTACTAAAAACTGTTTATTGTCTCTGACTTCTTATTCAAAATAAAAATAACAAAGGTCTTTATATACAGTAAAACCTCTCTAAATTAATACTCGATAAATTAATAACCTCGATAAAATTAATAATTTGTCCGGTCCCAACTTGGGACCAATACAAATTTGTTACCCAATTAATAAAATAATAAGATAATAACTTTTTTGAAAACCCAGTGTATATATATTGGTCCCGACAAAACTATAAATTAATAATTACTAAAAAAATGTCCATAATACATACATGTGATACACTTTAAAATTCTAAGATTACTTAGTAAAAAATGATTCTATAGTTACTTGATTTTTTGTTGAACTTCAAATCTCTATTGAGCTCATCTATAAATATGCCAATTCCACTAAAGAGTTGGGCCGTTGTCTTCTCGTATTGCAACAAAAAGTTGTGAAGATTTTTTGCCGAATGCAATGCTTCTTTTCGAGTGACCGGTTTCAAAGCTATAAAATCATCCTCATTTTCATCCTCGACCAGAATTTGAATGAAATCCGCCACAAGTTCTTCAATACTTTGAACATCGTGACATTCATTATTTTCTCCTGGATAATCTAGCAAGTGATTCACATCCATTTTGTGTCGATAATGCATACCTGAGATCAAGTTCTCAAGCTCACAAATGTCTTCTCCAGAATTTGCATCGTTTTAATCACTTGAGCCGGTTTGATTCACCGAACGAATTATGCAGTGTCGAAAGCAATTTGATATGACCTCTTGCTTCACATAATATTTTTCTTTGTTGATCGGTCATGGTTGATTTTTGAACACCTTTTAGATTAGGAGCCATAGTTGATGCGATTGTATAAATTTTCAATAGGTCATTTTATAGTACTCAAATTTACTATATCCATATTCGATGTACTATGTTGGTACCATAAACTAACTTTTTTACTTGGTAAAAAAAAACAATGAACTTTATAAATTCAAATAATTTTGTGAATTTGGATTCATGGAATGTTAATTGGAACTTGTTTTACTAAAATAAATTCATCTACAAGTAATATACATTGTAATTAGTACATTGCATTTGAAAATTCAAAAGTCATACGTGAAACCTCTATAAATTAATAAATTATTAATTTATCGATATAATAATATCTCGCTAAATTAATAAAATGTCCCGGTCCCAACATTATTAATTTATAGAGGTTTTACTGTAGATAGTAACGAGTTGGAGAATTGATCAACTTTTTTTTACAAGTAAACTAGTTGGTATTGAGTTGGACAAATAATAGCAATGGAATTAAACAAATAAATTTAATATTATAAGTTTGTAAAAAACGAAAATGTATTTCGTTTACACTTGTAAAAGACGGTATATTTTTAAATTTTAAAAAGTAAGACGAACCGATATCTTCAAGACATCTGTCTGTAATTAAAATATCAATATTCTTAACTAAATGTATATTCTTGCTTATAAAATACAAAATGTACTTTTTAACCATTGATGTTTTGAACTATGCCACTAATATTATGTGTTAAATTTATAACGTTATTCCATCAAAGAAAAAAAATCTCTCAAGATACTTCCCCTTAATTTAATCTAAATTATTGTTTTGTGATCTCTTCTCAAAGTTCTAGAAAATTGTGTGCTAAATAAAGGCTCTCCAGTCTCCACTATAGACTATAGTGCGGTCACAATTTCTAGTCATTTCTTCTGTAGACTTGACAAGAAGAAGCAGAGTTGGTAAAGGAGAATCTCCCAGGTTAACTCTTATCCTTCTTTCTTGCCTTTAAACCTTTTGGGTTAATAGATCACATTTAGTACTGTAAGTTCTCTGAGTTTAACTTACAAAATTTGCAGGCACAATGGGAGATGATGGAGGCAATTTGGAAGAATACATGTATTGGTCACACTTCAAAACTCTGCAGTTTTGTCACATTCTCTCCGGGAGATTTCATCAGCACCTTGTAAGTACCTTTCTACTTTACTTCTATTTCTCTGGAAATTAATTTACTGGCTCTTATTTTGCTAGAAAATTGTTTAGGATCAAAATTGTTAAGGTGATTTTAACATGCATGCTATATTTTGTGCCTTTTGAGTCTTTTGATTCCAAGAAGTATTGTTCTCTACAGTAATTTACCTGCTCATGCCATCTTTTGGCCACTTGAGGATCAAAATTCCTAGGGTATTGTAACATGCATATTTTGGGCCTTTTGAGTCCAAGAAAGGTTGTTTTCTGAAACCAATTTCAGTTTTCATGCCATTTTATGCTTTTCTTGAGATAAAAAATCAGAACAGATTCTTCATTTTTCCAACTGCATGTATCAACTGTTATAGTATGTTGAGATCTTGAATTGTCAGCTATGTGGTTGTTCTTGTATGCACTTGAAACTTAGTTTTGAACATTGTGCAGGCTATACCGGAGAAATTCGCGAAAAAGCTTAGAGAAAAGTTAGCTGGATCAATAGTTTTGAGAGGTCCAAGTGGGTGCACATGGGATGCTGATATGACTGCGAAAGGGCATAACTTGTTTCTCAAAGGTGGTGGTTGGAAGGCGTTTGTTGAAGATCATGCCCTTGAGGAAAATGATATCTTGATCTTCAAGTACAATGGAAGTTCCACATTTGATGTCTTGATCTTTGACAAGGAGAGCTTCTGTGAGAAAGAGTCTTCGTATTTCGTCAAAAAATGTGCTACTTTTGCAGGAAGTGGATGTGGTCGTGGCCGTAAGAAAAGGGGAAAAGAAGAAGCAACTTCTGAACAAACTAATAATGAATCAACTTCTGACGAAACTAATGATGTTGCTGAACTTCCTGTAGTGAAGAAACGGACCAGAGCTGCTCCGGCTGCTGTGAAAACACCACTTTCAATGCGAGATGCCCCAGTTACTGCAAGGGGACGGGGTCGAGGTAGAAGGAGATCCATGAGTAAGTGTCTTGGTCATTAAAGATTACATTTTCAGTTACAAATCAAGATACCTGATTGCATTTTCTGTTATTCACCTCTCATTTCATAATTCTGTGGGAACTCGTCTGGAGTAGAAGGTAACCAAGGCTCGACACGTGTGGTCCTGGATGAGGAGAAACCTCCTGCAAGGGTGATAGACAAAGAGGAGAGAGAGAGAGCATATCGCATGGCCGTTGAAGCTTCATCAGAGAGCAGTTTCATATCAGTCATGAATGCATCAAATGTCTGGAAAGGTTACTACGTGGTAATGATATGCTTAATCCGTATGCAATGTTTACTGCTATTACCAGTTCACAACTGACAATTGTAACATTGCCTTGTGGCAGACAATTCCCTGTGAGTGGGCAAGGAAGTTTCTTCAACCAAAGAGGCAAGCTGTGGAGCTCCGTCTCAACCAAAAGACATGGCAAGCCATATGTTACTGCACCCGCACATCTTCATATCTATGTATCGGTTATGGCTGGAGACAGTTTGTCACTGATAATTCCTTGCAGCAATATGATGTGTGCCTGTTTAATTTTGTGAGTGCATCAGAGAATTCGTTCGTTCTGGATGTTAAAATCTTCCAAGTCAAGGAGGGTATTCAACCAGCTCCATCCAATGATCATCCTCAAACACCTAATGGCAGTGCAACGAATGAAGATGAAGATGCATGATACTACCAATCTGTAACTGCAGCTGGTTTAATTTTGTGCAGTAAACCAGTATCTAGTTGTAATATCCACATGTAATAATGAATTCGCACTTGTATGGTATGTTATGAAACACTTAGTTTTCCCATGTCATGAGTCTTTCTAATTGCACAGAAGAAAAAAGACATTAGTAGTTCCCAACAAATTGGTCTTGCATTACAAGCACTAACCATAGCTAACAGTTGTGCTCAAACTAGTTGCGAATGTTATACAACAGCTGCCAGCGGAAAGTCAAAAAACTGGGAACATTTTCCTCCCAAGAAGGATGCTAGAGAATGACCTATGTTTTGACAATAAATCTTCAGTTTGATGATCTCTGGCAAGCAGCAAGTAGTTGCCAGATGATGGATGACCTTTTGACAAATAAATGTTCAGTTTGATGGTCTCTGGCATGCAGCAAATAGTTGCCAGCTAATGAAAGCCATAACCAATGAAGAGGCAAGCTCAAATCCTACTATCTTGGTTAATTGCCATTCCAAGCCCAATCTCAGGTAGCTGCAATATCATGGATATGCAATTAGTAGCCGAACTATAAAAGTTGGACCGGCTAAGATTTACGTTTCCAAAATTGATATATCATCATCCTGAGTCTTCAGAAATCTAGTATTTTTCTAAAGAAACATACCTTAGTATAGATGGCATTGTTGCGACAACTAATGCGCATGTGTATATAATTGGAATCAAACTCTTGGGTTTGTTTTTCCTAAGCCACATTAAAGAGCTTAGTGCAGCAAGTGATAGACTCAATACCTGAATCAATGGAGTCAGTTCATACAAATAATGAGAATATGCCATCACAAGCAGACTTGCATAATAAAGTAAGAAACACCTTGTTTGAATCAAAAGTCTAAGAGATAGGTAAAATAATATTCACATGAATGAAAAACCCCATACCAAATTAGCATTCGCTTCAAAACTCTGTAAAATGAAGTCCCAGGTGAATTCCATACCCCTACCACCTACCCAAAGTGGCGCAAGCCTGTGTAGCACAGAATCTGCGAAAGCCCAGCCTGCAAATGTTCGAAGTGGGATGTCAAAACAGGAGGAAACAAATGACCAATCGAATATGCAGGCTCAAGCATTTCGCTTCTATGATTGGCTGTTTTTGTACAAACTTGGGATGTATCAGTAGCAACATGACCAGGTTAATGGTTTCCAAAAAAAAAAAAAGAAAAAAACATGACTGGGTTAAACAAAATTTCCAGAAAAAGTACTAGTTGTATATGTTTTTTATAGAATACTACAATGAAAGACTTCTTTCACTCGTGTTAAGATTGACCAGCTATTGTATTATTTTGTTACCACAGCTCAAATTAATAGTTGAAAGTAATGCCTGACAACAGCTCATTCTAGAGAAATCAATAGGCCATTCACAAGTACGCAAGTGAGCAAGAAGTATCATTAAAACACTTCATCTAAAATGTTTCTAAAAACATAATACTAGTCACTGAGATGCAGATATAAATCACAACATTAGGAATTAGACACCACTTACGCAAAATAGATATTATGTGGAACTGCAACACAGTCACATACTAGATGAAAGTGGCACACAATGCTAAGTTGGAAACTGGAGAATATTTAATTGATAAAGAGAACTGGAACTCAGTAGTCAGTACCAGTAATCTTTTACTAATATTTCCTCTCTATGTAATTAATTGGTAGAACATTTTCATGGCATTTATGTCTAAATCTCTATATGCTCTCGGTAAGGCATAGAGAAGTAAGATCAAAACATTTTATACAATTCCTATATGCTGCTTTACTAAAATTTCGTTTCCGTCTCATTAATTTGTATCAGTTCTCTGTCATTCATGCTTAAATCTTTATATTGGCTAATCATAAATGAGAGACATGATATGCAGAAACATGGTTCAATTTTTTTGAACGAGAATTAGACAGATTGAAACTTGGTAACTGATGAATTCAAAATTTCCCAGCGATTTATATGTCTAGCAGTACTTTCAAGTAAAGGTACCAGGGAGAAACTCACCAAGGCCAACGGCTTGGAATTTGTGATTTTGGGATATATTCCTGTGAGTCAACTGTGTCAAAGCAAAATACAGACCGGCGAAGTCGATGCACCCAATCAAAGCTTTCAATAATTCCTAAAATGAACAGCACATACAAGAACATCGGAATTTTGATTATCTTTTAAATGAGGTAAAGGTAGTGCATCATCATCTCGATCCTCATTTACTACTTGCATGAGAACAAGTAGGCAGATAAAGAAACAAACCCCTATCTTCCAGCCCCACTACTCGATTTCATCCCACTTTCAGAAAAGTTCAAGCCGATTCAAGACAAGATAGAGTAAATGTACAGAAACATCCCTAGCCAATTAAAGATGCAGCCTTAGTTCAATTGCAGGACAAAAGGAGGAGAACTATAGAGTTCTAGTTCTTAATTTTCACGCAGGGCATGACGCTAGACTACAGATGGAAATTATTTTTTCACGATGGATTTTCACCTACTCCCTCCGGCCCACAAAACTTTACCCTATTAGAGTTAGTATGTAATTTAAGAAAATGAATTAAAGTAATGGAGTAAATGAAAAATTAAGTGGAGGCAGGTTATTTTTTGGTAATGTGGTGATAATGAAGAATATTGATTTTAAAATAATGTTTTTATGTGTGGGGTAGCTTCCTTATTTGGTAATGGGTAAAGTTTTGTGGTACACCCAAAAATGGAAAGTAAGGAAAGTTTTGTGGGACAGAGGGAGAAGGACCTTTTTTTTTTAACAAAAAAAAAAGCATGGCGTAACAGAGTAGATGTGCACAGAACATAATATGATATGGTGACTGATATTAACCAAAAAGAGGCAGTTTACATAATGCGAGGAACACATTTCCTTATATTACTTGAGGACATACAATAAACGAAGTCACCAGTTCTAAAATCTATAACACGACATATCACTTTAAATAGACAGTGGCATCTCCGATGAACACCTATAAAATGTATACCTGATAAGGATCAAAGCTGTCACTCTCAGGAACCTTAAGAAATGTGGCAACACAAACAAGCTGCAATAGGAAACAGCCAGGATAAGCAGTCATATCATTTGGAGAAAGATCCTTACCACCGTGCATTTAGCCCAACCACTAAACTAACCTTCACTAGCGCTGTTACGAGATAAACAACAGCAGATTTAATTGAAGTTCCTAGAGTATCATACTCCGATCTGCAAACAAGAAACTGGTCAAAACAATATCCAGCAGGGAAGAAAAAGCAAAAACCAGTTTATCATAAACCAATAAAGTTTTCACACGCGTGGCGACATGGAATTTCCATTTCCATGATCCAGATTCTCGACAAGTAACTTGACTAACCGACTTTAACCACATCAAAATCAGAGAGTTAGCCCCTCTCTCTCGATACTGTAGATTGTGCGTAACTGAATTTTCTAAGTAAAAATAAGCGACTGGATACATTGGTATATAAAGTAGTAACACTTCGAATTTCACATGTGTGATGCAGCCTACCATTTGTGTACTTAATTGCATATAGTTTTGGCTCAGATAAGCAAACTAAAGCATCGAACCAGACAAAAAACCGACATGCTTATCGATTCTCCGATGGTTTGAAGTTTCAATACATACAATTAGTCAAATAACAGTTCGATTCAGCTCGGCCTAACTGGCTAACTAGCTCAAGTACATCTAACACAGACCATTCAAGTTATAGCCAAAGAGTCAAATATCACACACGCGCAAGCTCAATCGCACAAAAAAGAAGAATCAGCCGAACATAATTGACTACGAATCAGATACAGAAATCAGATGATTGAAATGAAAAAGGAATAGGTGAGCTTACAGTGGAGTAGCGGAGTAGTAGACGGCGTGGGGACCGAAGGTGAGGATCGCACAATTGAAGAAGTGGAACATCGTCATTGTTTCGCCGTCCTGAATTCCTCCGCCAGTTGCAGACTGAGAAACGAAAGAGATCCGAGATCAGATACGTTGGCGATGGTGGAATATTGGTGAGGAAATGGACTGCTTGTTTGGCAGTGGACTGGATTTGAGATAACTCAATTCCAGTTGAGTTTTGTTAGTTTTACGTTTGGTACTCAATTTCAATTGAGTTTCCAAAGAATCCAGTTTTTACTCAATTGTAGTACTAGACTCCTATATTATTCTCTCTCCACTGTAACATGTCAATGAGCCAGTTTTTGTCTTCCCACCCACTTTTCTGATTATAATCTTGCATTCTTGCCATCATCTCTCTTATCATTAATTATTATTTTATATTGTAAAATAATTTATACAATCAAGTATAATTGGAAAATAAATAAATTATTGAGGGTTTTTTTTAAAAGAAATACTATATTATTGAGGTTAACAACAATGGGTTTTGCATGTTTTACCTAGATTAATACTTTTTTCTTTAACGGTAAGGATGTGACTTGAGCTCCTAACTAATTAATTGAAAGCGAAGTATCTTATCAACTGGGTTGTATTTTGTTATCACATAGATTAATGATTATATGCATCATGCATGTTATATTGATACATGAGTTTGTAATTTCATTCATATATGAATATATATATGTTAAAATAACATCATGAAAAAAAAATTAAGAAAAGAATAAATTATTGGTGGGTTAATTAATAACATCGATTCATTATACTCCCTCCGTCTCACAAAACATTACCCGTTAGGGTTGACGCGCAGTTTAAGAAAATGAGTTAAAATAATGGTGTAAAAATGAAAAAGTAAGTGGGGTAGGTTACTTTTTGAGAATGTGTGGTGATAAAAAAATGTATTGATATTAAAATAATGTTTTATTGTTTGGGGTAGTTTCCTTATTTGGTAATGGGTAAAGTTTTGTGGGACGTCCGGAAATGGAAAGTGGGTAAAGTTTTGTGGGACGGAGGGAGTACTTAGTAAGTTCCATCTGCACATAATAACTCTTAAAGTTCTAGATCAAGATATTTTGTCATTGGTTTTCAGAATTGATTTTAAAGTGATATAGAAATGTTTTTGATAAAAAGTTGTAAATGTTTGCTAATTATGAAGAAAAAAAGGAGTCTGGAGTGTTTTAAGTAGGAAAAAACAAGTTTTGGGCTGCTTATCAAAAGCAGTGGTTACCTATTTTTTTTTAGAAAAGCAAAGGCAAAAGTTATGAAATAAAACACTCCAATTCTGCTTTTTTTTTTCTCCAGAAGCAGAGAATCACTTTTTTCCAGCAATGACAAACACTACCTAAGAGGATAATATTTATCTATTTTAAACAATTGAACCACATATGTTTATGAAATTCTATTTGTGCGTATGTACAGGTGATGCTATTAGACGAGTACTTGATATTCTCTTTCTCTTATCAATGTTAGATCTAATGAAAACATCGTTTTGCTTTTGTCAAAGTGTTTGTAGTCGAGTGGCAAGCTGAGACACCCCGGATCCAAGAGGTCACGGGTTCGATCCCCATAATGGGTGATTATGTCATCTGTATTGAGGTTCGTAGAACATTTGATTAATCTTTGATTAGAATTTAGCGACCACAACTATCCATTTGAATGTTTGTTGTTAACATGAATGAGGCGTTAATCTTCAAGTATCTTTATGATACTTATCCACTATGCAGTAGTATGATCATTCAAGTTTCAAGTATGTGTCAAGTTATACAAGTTGAACCTGGGCACATTGAATACCTGATGACTTAGATCACAAGGCGACTTGCTTGACCACTTATTTGGCCTAATTCTGCTGCCCCATTACTCATGTTCATGTGGCGCAAACATACCTCACTGGGTACCTGTTGCCCCAATTACTCTCAAATCTCAACATGGTTCTGTTAGATCGTAACCTATCACGAGGTCGGATCTAATGGCGTAAACTTACCAAACTATCACGAGATTGGATTTGAGAGAGAATCACTATCAATTCGATAGAATGAATTGGAAATGTTCAAAGTTACAGAATAGCAGCTGGAATCTGCTATTTAAACAACGAGAATAACCGCTCAACGGTTTCGGTGCTCAGCAGCCGTTCGATCAAGTGCCACGCGTCTTAATCCTAGCCAAAGACGCTAAACTAACTAAAACGTAAAATACAAAACACGTTTTAGTCATTAAACAGCAAAACATGCAAGATAAGAGCTTCTTATCTTGACATAAGAGTGAGTACATTTATTCATTCATGTTTCATCATGAAAGTTTCGTAATTGGGGCTTAGGGTTTCAGCCAGATAAAGTAAAATCATATAGAAGTACCTCGAGTCGAGACTAGGTCTGCCATCGAAGCTGAGTTCAGTTATCGTGTTTGGAATCGCAAAGACCGATTCCAGAGTTAGCAGTGAGTAAATGCAAGTGAGTCGGAGCTTCATTAATCATTATGCTAGATTGCTAGTTCGTTGCATTTACAAGTCGGCCCGGAGCGAGTTAGAAGGTATGTTCTAAAACCCAGACCTTGACATTGACCCAGACGACCTCCCGGATCGACATATAAATATGTAAA
>JAYMSL010005185.1:0-10351 GCA_036897195.1 Plantago coronopus
TACTTTCCAATGTTACCACAACTTTTCACCTCAAACAGAGAAGTTACTTCGTTGCTTCTTACACCAAACTGGTACTCCCTCCGTCCCACAAAACTTTACCCGTTAGGGTTAGCGCGTAGTTTAAGAAAATGAGTTAAATTAATGGAGTAAAAATGAAAAAGTAAGTAGGGTATGTTACTTTTTGAGAATGTGTGATGATAAAGGAGTGTTGATGTTAAAATAATGTTTTTGTGTGTGGGGTAGCTTCCTTATTTGGTAATGGGTAAAGTTTTGTAGAACGTCCAGAAATGGAAAGTGGGTAAAGTTTTGTGGGACGGAAGGAGTAGTAGTGTACATTTTTCCAATTATAATGCCCAGCGAACTTCATACACTTTCAGAAACGGGAACTCTTACACACTTGAAATTATAAACATTTTTTAAAATCCCTGCATAATTTCATACGTTGTCAAATCTAAACTATCACATACAGATTGGAGTACCAATAAAAATTCACTGATGCTCCAGGTCCAGGATGCTAGAAACAAAATGAGATCCTACTATACGTATGCAGTTTTTGTCTCTATGCAGATTTATGGTAAGCTGAGGAGCTCATTGGCAATTTACCAAAACCTAGTGTCAAATATTACTTTTTAATTGCCTAATGCAGCTGTAATTATATCCTTTAACAAGGAGACAAGGACTTGAATTATGTTCCTTAGGAATCCATGACTAAATTCACCCATTAGGAAATACTACTACATAGTACGATACCACCATGAATAATTAAATCATGTCCGGAATGACGCCCACACTTGGCTAGAATAGGTCTCTCATAAACATCCGAATGATTAATGCTCAAACTCTAAGCTAAGGGATCCGAAGCTAAATGCCAAAATTCTGAAACAACAATATCTAATAGTTCATGCACATCAACATCAACGAGACACAAACCGGACACGGGTAAAAAACATTAAAGAAAATTCTGCTGAGTTTAGCACACTTTTAAGACGTTTAGTACCATGCTCACTGCAAGAACACTCTCAATCCCGAGACTCGGGTGAACCATCTCCATATGAAACCAAACCAGCCTTCCGGGGTGGGCTAACAGAGGGAGACCTTGAGATGCCCTTGGCAACGTTCTTTGGGGATCTGGAATCACGTGACGATAGGGATCTGGAGCGGCTCCTGCTCCGTGAAGGCGATCTTCGCCTTTCAGGACGTGGTGAAGCACGAGATCTCTCCACAGGACTCCGACTACGAACAGGGCTTCGGCTACGAATGGGACTACGGCTACGGCTATAGCGACGGTTGCGGTGTCGGACTGGACTGCGTGACGCACTAGGACTGCGTGTCCTGCTTCTCCTTCCCCTATATCTGTAACAGGTTACAACTTTAGCATGAATGAAAGTAGCAAAATTTCTACAAATAATTGACGGCATCAGTGGATGCATGTAACAATAAATGAATAGCAAAAACACCTATTCAGCAGAGTAATCTTCAGAGGACATGTCTGTGATGCCTGATTGACTAACCTTATATTTAGTCAATACACACCATATAAGGCCCAAACAAATTTAAGTCTCGAGCTACTGTGATAAATTAACTATCTAAGAAGAAACTACGGGAGCCTTGATGCATTGACGTCACCTAGATATTACTTCGCCCGTCCCCTCCTAAGCTTCCCATTTTGCTATTTTAGGTGTCCCTTTAAAAGTTTCCCGTTTTCATTTTTGTACATATTACTTCCACTAACAACAATAAATATATTCAAAAGTAACATACCCCACTAACTTTTCAAACCCACGAACAATAAATATATATACTTTTCACATCCACTACCAATATTCTAATAAAAAGTAATCCAACCCTTATTTCGTTGACCCATTGACAAATGGGAAGCTTAGGAGGGGACGGAGGAAGTATATCATAATATGATTAATATCCCACCGTAGAGGAATGTGAATAAAAACATGGCAATCTCAATAATCCCATAAAACTTTAGAAGCTGGTAAACTAAGAACTATGATTACGATTAAGAGGAAAGAAAAGCAAGTTGCAACAATCAGAAAGTAGTGCAAAAAACTATAAAAGTGCAATTCACGAACCTAGGAGGGGTTCTTCCACGAGGCGGGCTTCTGTAACGTCTGTAACTAGAATATCTGAAAGAGATTTTTTAAAAATTAGAACATTTCAGAATGAGAACTTCGTAACTATCTGCAAGAGTCTAAATATAGTGGGATAAGAGAAAAGTGATGCCTGCTTACCGATCACGTTCATTTCTACCACCATAACGATATGACCTTACAGGGGAACGGTCAGGAGAGCGGCTCTTATAGCGCCGAGCATACGAAAATCTATCACTAAAACCTCTTCCCTTTCTAATCCGTTTCGGTGATCCATCAACAGAAGGACTTCTTGATAAACTTCTACCACGGTCAGAGCCTGGTGACCTTGCCCTACGCCCTGCACTTACAGGACTCCTCGAGTAGCGGCGGCGACTTGTCCTGACAGGGGCCCTGACTGGACTTAAGCTAGGACTTCGAGGAGGTGCACGACCAGAACTTCTGCTAGCACTTCTATGGGAATATCTAACTGGACTTCTACTTATGCTCTTGCGAGATGGTCTGTCTAGGCTCCTGCTTAAACTACGGCGGGATGATCTAACTGGACTGCGACTTGCCGACCTCAATGACGACCTCCTGGATGACATCCTTGGTGGACTTTGTGTAACGCTTCTTCTGGGAGGTGAAAGTGTTGGACTCCTGCTACGACTAAGTTCAGGACTCCTGCTAATACTCCTTCCCTTCTTGTTCCTTGGTGGACTTATAACTGGACTCGGGCTCCTTCCTCTTCTAGCTGAGGTATTACTCCTTTCTGAGACGTGAGGTGGACTTCTGCTACGATCAGGGCTCCTGCTCCTATTATATTTCTGACCATTAACTGGACTTCTGGCAGCATTTCTTGGGCTGATGCTCATACTCTTACTCATAGCTCTTTTAGGACTTAAGCTTTGACTCCTGAAGTCACACTCAAAATCAGTATTGTGTTTATATATGGATAAGACAACATAGTATCTAAGAAGACCAGACCTAGATTTGCTTGGTAAATGATCTACTACATCTGGACGTCTGCTGGCACTTCTGTCTGATTCCATCCCAGCTCTATTACCATTACTTTGACGAACACCAGTTTCCACAGGGTACTCGCCCTCTTCCCTCTCAGATACATCAGCTGTGTTCCCTTCTTTATGATCATCTGCCGCACCATCATCTGGAGAAGTTGATTTTCTTAATTATGACCGCATATAATGAAAAGAAGATGCAGACAAACAAATTACATATAACAATCTTACCAGAGCTTTTATCTTTTCCATCCAATGCAACAGCTACACCATTCTCTTCAGCGTTACCACTATCATTCTCATCATCTGAAACATTAGTCCTACATAAAATTCAAACCAGTGAAACTTGTTAGAAAGAAGACAATACATTTTAGTTAGCCTGCCCTTAATTGCAAAGTCTTTTAATTCAAATGCTTTTGTTAAAAAAGATAAAACTAAAACTAAAAAGGAATGGGTGAAACAAACTTCATTATCTCCATGACTCCATCCACAGCTACAATAATGAGATCGATGAAAGATAATAGCAATTTTTAGTAGCTGACATGCTACGGGGCGGAATACTCCGGCAGGCATAAGTTACTAAGTGACCACTGATAATATCCTACCTGGCCCAAATGGCTATAATACTAAATGAACATATTACTTACTACTACTACGTCCAGTCAAATGCTTCCCATATAGTTTTGTTGACCGTTTTTCGGGGGCAAAATGCACCTAAATTACATCGTTGGAAAAATTTCGAAAAATTATATTAAAACAGTTAAATATTTATACTATTCTAGTATAATTTTCTAATTTTATTTCCTAAATGTGATTTAGAAGTAATTTAAGACCAAAAAAAGTCAACGAAAGTGAATGAGAAGCTTTTGACTGGACGGAGGGAGTAACATTTTATAAAAGATAATTGGTTGCAAAGGCCATGCAAATTTGTTGGAAACATAAACTGATAATAGACATAACAATGTTTAAGACAGAAAGCACAGACTACCTTTTAGATTTGCGCTTTGACTTCCTATCCCGTCTCTTGCGCCTTTTATCACGTCGTCTATCCTTCCTTTTTCCATGTCTATGTCTATCTCTCTTGGATCTCTTCCTTTTCTTGCGCCTGTCATCACTTGAAGAACTGGTGTCACTTAATGATGTGGCATCAGAATCACTATCAGATTCAGAAGACTCCGTGTCAGAATCTGTTGTAGAATCAGATTCAGAAGTAGAGTAGTATCTTCTTCTTTTCCTGCGCTTCTTTGAAGACTTCTTGTGCTTCCCCTTTCTCTTTAGTTCATGATTATTTTCATCTTTGAGCCCCATTTTATTCCCCTTGTCTGCAGAGGCCAGAAATCAAGGGTTGATTATTAGCATATAATCTGCATGGACTTATCATTCATAAAAAATCGCTTTCTGAAACCAAAAGTAACATCTGCAAACTCTTAAAGTAGAAAGAAGTTCAGTATGAAAATGAATATAAATGCTCAACAAAAGACATAGCAGAGAACTTTCAGCCAGTGAACAGATAACCCTAGGTAAACATGTTTAATATCTTACCACCATTTACTTCTCCAGAATTTATTATCTTGACAGTCACAGAAGGTCTGCCATTTTCATCCCCAGCATCCTCGATCTTTTTTAACACCTCATAGCCATCAACAAGTTTACCGAAGACAACACATTTCCTGTTGATTAGATAACATCAATTAATCAGGGGATCAGGCTAAACGAATACCAAGTTACTAACACCTCATAATGCCCCCAAAAAGGGTCCAGTTATAGAGAAATAAATATGTTCTGTATGCCTGCTGATCTCTTTATTGGAAGACACATTCACTCAACCGTGTAATGGGGAAAGGATTAGAAATCCCGAAACATCACCGACATGATTATTGATGAGAAGTTAAGAGAGATATGTACTGGGATAATCAACCAGGGAAACATGATTAACGGCAAAACGAACGACTTGGCTCAAATGGTTCATGCATAGAAATTCTAACTTGTTTGACAATATACTCTTAGCATTAAGGGTTTATATTGGAATAGTTTGCAGGAACATAACATTTTGTGGGGACTCTTCGTGAAAGGGAGCTGGAGTTCAACATGTGCTTTACTTATTTACGGACTTGAGAAGTAGGCCCGGGGAGACACAGCCCACGTGGACTTTTACAGTGAACAATTTAGAGTTTCGAAGCCCTGTTGTGGTACATATTGAAGGTGATGGCAGCTTTCCATGGTAGCCTATTTCGAGAAATAAACTTCCACATTTAAGAGCTCTATTGTGGAACAGAGTCCACCAGGAAAGTGTTAACTGCGGTTAATTTGAGGCAAAACAAGTATACAAGTGGTAGGGCTCTGCTTATATGAGTAAAATATAAGTGGTAGGGCTCTGCTTATACAAGTAAACAGGAAAGCAGTTGGCATGCCACTTATGGAATGCAATTTTATTGACTCACTGCCATAGAGTAATTTAGGAAGTTAGTAGGGACTGAAGATGATTTTGGACATTTAATTTTTCAGTTTATGAATCCAACATTTTAGACAGAAACATTTCCCAAGCTCGGACATGGTATAGCAATTGTTACTAACTTACTAAATTTGAAGAATACTGACTAATATAAAAGTATTGGAACACCCAATATATGTTAAATATAGGCCGACTATGTTGTTCAGCATGACACATATGCTCATAACACCTAAGTTCTAAGCATAGGTGCTATACACAACATAGGACGGTCTATATTTAAACTTATATTTGATTAGGTCGCCTTAATTAAGTCAGAAAAAATAATTGACATAATCAAATCATTGAGAAGTAAAACTCAAAAACGCAAAACAAAGGTTTTATAATAATATACTATTGAGTTTTTGGGCTCCTGTAGCACAAGAAGTTGGGGTGAACTAAGTGCCTGTTCGGAAATGCTAATAATTATCAAAGGTTGTTTCATAAAAAGACATAATCAAAGATAAATCCACGGAAAGGGGGGAAAATTTTATATACTCTTGATCATTGTAAATTTAATCACTGGAGAAAGACATAGAAGCTTCAAATTAGTAACAGGTTCTCAAGATAAGTAACTCCAGTGTTGATAAAACAAATGACGAACCTATCAAGATGGTGATTAGCCTTAAAAGTTACACTAAATAGAGAGCCTCGTTCATCCCGGTCGCCAATTGCCATAGATAACAAACCAGGGGCATCATGCTTCAGTTTTGGAGATTCGTCTGCAATATAAACAATTTCAGAAGCCATCTCAAGGAAAATTTTGAACCAGTGTAAAAAATTACCATCCAAACATCACATCACTAGGTACTCGGTACATTTAATGAAGATGATATAAATCTCTCACTACAATATAGTTCGGCAGTTGAACCTGGTAGTTTCATAATAGATTCAATTCATCAACCATTAGAAAACAAAACAGTGAGACTGAAATTGTGAAGGCAGAAAGATATGATTTACCTCACAACCACCTGCAGCCTGTTCATGATACATAAACGACGACATAACGAGATAGACATTTTGCATCAGCTGTGACTCATGTTTACTATTATGACGAAATACTTGGTGTCTGTGTAATGCTCAGTACAACATACACACATATATCACATGCCATCAAATCCGAGCATTGAGCAACAATTTGTAATTAAAGGTAACCGAGGAAAGTACTGGACTAAAATACATCATGATTGTGACTTTTAAGGTCATTCAATGAAGGGAGAAAAAACATCTTGAAGGAAGTAATACTTAGGACTGACAAGACATAGAACAAGCAGAGACAAACAAGGCAAGCAAAAACTTTCAGAGTCCCTACCATTGTAAGAGAAAACAATTGTTCCAATATCAAGCTCCAACGCAGCGAGAATAAGATCAAACTCAGCCACAACCTTCACAGGCATAGAAAAGGAAACCCACTTGCTCTCAAGACAATAGGAATTATGAATAACGTAACATATGAATCCATTTGCTATGACAAATTTTATTTAACTAACCGATTCACAATTCGAATTTAGTAGCTACACATCAAGGATTTAATAAAATTTATAAATCCTAAACCAGATGATAAGTTTGCACATTACTGATGAAGGAGATGGAGGTAAGGATTGCATGTTTACCTGGAAATTGACCATCATATATACTTTCTCCATAGTTTCCTGCAAAACGAAAGATAAACACTTGAGTAATCTAACTTATGACATCTTCTTATCTGTAAAAGGCACAAATCATACCATTCTGCCGGAGAAAATCCCCTCCCTGCACAATAAACAAAAGAAATTAATCACCATCTACAAGAAAGATAAAAGTGTGTTTGTTTCCATTTACATCAATATTTGGTAATCTTAAGAATACACAACTCGGTGGTCATAACCTCAAACTATATCACAAGAATGGCAGTCGTGGCCAACAGCCCTGTCATAGAATAAACAGAGTCGGGCTAAAAGATGAAAAATACTTCTAATATATGCTCAGCCAGAAAACATGGCCAGCTCAAATTTATCACATCGAATTCATGTATAATAAACTCATTGTTTTAAAAGTAAAAGATGAAGTACCTGGGCCACACTTCCTTTGGTGATACGATGGAAAAAAGTTCCCTTATAATGGAGAGGCTTCCCAGTCTTAGTGCTGTTGCCCTTTTCACCTATAGAAAAGTAAAATGATATCATATGAGATCAACTTGTTCTATAACTGAAACAGCACCACCATGCATCACAGACGGCTCATTAAAGTTTGCAACCCAGAGTGTTAGTGAGAACCACAATACCTGTACAAAGTGCACGGAAGTTCTCTGCGGTTTTGGGAGCAACATCAGTGAAAAGCTGCATCATAAGACCAAACGATTGTGTGCATCAAAACACGAGTCTAGTAAAACTTAAAAAAGTAAATGTCAGCATTTTCGAGCTGACAAGATATTGGGGCAATGAAACACGATACCTCAAAACTCAGTCTCTCTGCAGGATCACCATCAACCGAGACATCAAAAAACACATGTGGTTTCTTCTTAGTCATCTTCCAACTTCACAGAGGTCAAGTATCAAGGTTCCCTGTCGATGCAAATAACCATGTCAGATGATCAAAAACTTCTCCCGCGAATCAACAAATATCCTCTGATATAAAGTACCTAACTGTCACTTATTGAAGTACAACAAGTCTTGCAATTTCACAATGCATGAACCAAAACAACAATAAACCTAGAGTTTGTAATAGCGATATATCTCCCATCTCCTACACATAATCACTAGTGACACTGTATCAAAAGGAGATATAAAACAGTTTCACAAACAGCTAAATCTACTCACAGATCGCGAACAATAAAATACCAAAACATTCCAAAAAAAAAAAACTATGGAGTAACAAAAAATCGAATCGATAACAAAAATCTATATAGCAGAAAAGCAGGAACGATATTCAACGACCTCACCAGAGTCTATCAGCGGGAATTGAAACTAATAATGAGGAAGCAAAATCAGTGTATTCAAACGGACATGGATTAAGCAGAGAGATGATTCATTAAAGGAGATGATATTCGAATTGGGTTTAGAGTTAGGGTTTAGAATACCTGAGCGAGCGATGATGCAGCTGCTTCAGCTGCTTTCTACTCCACAGACTGTGACGATGGATGAGAGAGAGTATGCTAGGTGTAACTTTGAGAAAAAACCTAGAAACAAAAACGCAGGAGCTGAATTTACGATATTGGCCTAGAACAGTTCCATTTGATTTTATTTCTTGATGGATGAAGTATTTAAATTTTAAATTACAAATTTTAAAAACAAATATACGCAATTGCATACTAGGTCTCGGTACTCATACCGTTACATGTAACTTCCAATATAAGAAAGCACACTTGTAAAAGTATTACATACCACATTTCATATTATTTCTTGACCGGAGAAGCATTTAAATTACAAATCAAATGCAAATATGTGAAGGCGTAAGTACAAATTGGGGTTCAATAACCATACTGTTACATACTGTAATTGATAAGGAGCAAGTGTCGGTCTGATTTTCTTAGTATTTTGATGAGTATACATAGGTAGCAGGCTGATAAATTCCAATATTACGATATCTCAAGCATATTTGCATGTGGTATCAAGTCTTAAAGTATAAGTTTTTCTATTTGTATCACATTTAGGTCTGTTTTGCAGGCTGAAGGTTGAAGGTTGAAGACTCAGGTTGAATCAAAAGATACTTAAGATTGTGTTGAAGATGCTGATCCCAATGTTGTATGATGACACGAGTTTACGACATGTTATTCAGATCTCTTTGCCTTGCTTTTATCGCTCTTTGTCCTCGTTTTTAGTATTTCGTTATACTATATTGTTCGGTTTTACGTGCTATGTGTTTTCGCAGGTGATTTAGTGTTTGGATGATTTCCAAGCAATAAATAGGCGTTTTCAAGGTGTTTTGAAGGATTTATCATCTAGACGAAGATCAAGGAAGAAATATTCGAGCTTGGAATGAAGTCGTTAGGCTAAAATTGCATTACGCAAGGTTCCATCGCGAAGAAACATAGCTCGAGAAGTCCGTCTCGCCATGCAAAGGAGCGGACGGCCGCATAGTGTGAGTATGCGGCCGCCTAGTCAATCAGTAGCCATGCTTGGCTAAGAGGGAGACCGGACGAGCGCATAGTGGGAGTATGCGCCCGTCTAGTCTAGCAGAAGGCGAAGGATGTGCTGAAGAAGGACCGGACGAGCGTCTAGTCCACTAGGCGGTCGTCCGGTACGTTTTCCTAGCTACACGAGATTTAGGCTTCGAGAAAACCTATATATATAGTGTATCCCTCATTATTGTAATGACGAGCTTTTAGAGACAACGAAGAGCATAGTGGTGATCTTGGGACTTTGTCCAATTACCCTCTTTTGTGATTTCATCTTAGCACTGTGATTACGGATTGAGGTTTTGTTTCAATAGAGTTTTACATTCGGTTCATTGGATTCTTCGATTGGTAACGTGTATCAATACCCTAGTTTTCAATACCGTTGTTAATTATATTGTATGCTTAATTATGCTTACTTTCATCATGCATTATATGCATGTGACAATGATGATGAGTAGCTAATTTAGTAGTGGATGGTGATAGATGATGATATGTTACGAACCCTAGCCTCTGCGTATATATTTATATGAGTACTTGAGTTTCTTGCTTATGCATTATCCATGACTTGTTGCTCTTGTTCTGATCACATGCGCGCATCATAGAAAATTATCTAAGATTCATATGGTTAACTGTTGACTGTTCATGTTATGCTGCATAGAAAATATTC
>JAYMSL010005186.1:0-10349 GCA_036897195.1 Plantago coronopus
TCCTCCTCCTCCTCCTCCTCCTCTTTCTAAAAAAAATTAAAACCTCCATTAATGGAGCTTCAAATAGCTCTGCCCTTGGAGGAAGCTCTTACAACAACTCCTCCAAGGGCGGGGCTGTAAACTGTTGGCAGCTCTTGGGCGGAGCTCCCATAGAATTTCTTTAGAGAGAGAGAAAAAAGAGGAAAAGAAAAAAAAGAAGAAGACATAGTAGTTGTATCGAAGGAGGAAGAAATGTTTGAAGCTTCCATTAATGGTGATATAATGGAGAAAATAGAGGAGGGAGAAGGTTGAAGAAGATGGGGTAATTATGAAAAATAAATTAAAAATTGGGGTTAAAATTGAAAAGTTAAAACTTGAAGGATATTATTGAAAATTCATTTAATGACATGTTTGGTTGTTTTATTGATGAAGTTCCAAAAATTGATTTCGTGGACTCAGATGTAATTGATGATCTATCTAGTAGCCAAGTGTAATTAGAGCATCTAATAGGGGGTGTAGATGTAATGGACCCTATAATGTATTAAAGGTTTATATTAAAATGCCTTCAAAATTGTTGAACCGTGTATCCGGTCAGTGAACAGTTATACCGCATTTCCGGTCAATAATTTTAATTTGTTAAGGTTTTAATATGATTGCATTAAGGTTTTATAAGGGGTTAAGGTTTTAGTTGGGAGGGGTAAAGATTTTAAAGTGGTCTCGAAGTGGTCTTCCAATTATAAGGGTTAAGGTTTTAGTTAGGACGGTCTACACCAAGACCAACTCTTTTTTTAATATGCAAAATCTTATCATATCCAAATCCTGCATGGAAGCCAATGCCCGAAGTTTGTCATACACTCATAGGATAAAGGACTATGTAATTAATCCCCGGGTCTATCCGGGTAACCCGCGACCCGGCGCCTGATCGAGTAAAAGACTTCCTTGATCCGTAAAAATCCGCGACCCGTACATAACTGCCAAAACCGGGTAAAAATTTGGATTTTTATCGGTTGATCCTGTTCTGTATTAAAAACACATAAAATTGAACTCTTGTAATGTTTGTTCATGTTTGAATTTGTTATGTGTAATCTTTGAACTTTGTTTCTTCTATTATAAAATTTGACTACTTGAAATCTTGAACTATCATTATTTATTCGGAGGTGAAAATAAGAACATGTTGATGGTGTAGATATAATCATATATAGGTAATGATATTCATATATATAATTTTAACACTGTATGTGTTGTCCAGGTCGACCCGGGTATATCCGACCCGGTAGATAGGCAGGGTCCAGTTTTCAGAATATAGATAAAGGACCAAAACATGAATTTTCCCCAGGAAAATACAAGATTGCCCTCGAAAAAAGCTATAAATCACGCCTCTGAATTGTGAATACTGTTTCAGATCAGAAGTAGTACTGAAATCCTGAAACGGCTATTAGATGCTAAGGGATTTTCAGGGGTGTCGTAGTTGTTACCCCCTAGCATCTCAAAATCCTCCAGAAAAACATGGATACAATTGGGAATACTCCCTCTATCCCACAAAACTTAGGGTATCCCATAAAACTTTACGAGAATTACTAAATAAGATCATGTTATTTTCAACTTAAGTTCAATTCAGTTAGTTTATAAATTCTCAGCTAAAAAGAATAGAGTCTTAGAAAGTTATTCCACACAGAAAAACATTATTTTAACATCAATATTACAAATTTATCTCCAAAAGTAACTTACACCACTCACTTTTTTATTTACTCATTACTTTAACGTGTGTTATTAAACTGCGCGCTATCCCGAGTTCATGATAAAAAAGTAATAATATTGATGTCAAAAAAAAGTACTACTCCCTCCTATTTTTCATTTTTGAGTGTCTCACGAAACTTTACCTATTACAAAATAAAGAATCTACCTCACACATTATAGCATTATTTTAACATCAATATTATTACTTTTTTATCTCTACACATCACCAAAAATTAATATACCACCACTTACTTACGGGCTTTTCTATTTTCAGGTCGGCTTCGAACCGACCTGAATATAGGTCACCGTTAGATGATTGTCACGTGAAACCGGTACGATCTGATATAATTTATTTTTATAATTAGATTTTGATGCAAAAAATTAAAGTTACAATTCTGCCCCAATAAGTTATTCAACTTGCTTTAATAAATCAAATAGTAAATCTTTGTTGTTTCCATTCTACACTTATTCATAGAATCTTGATATTATTTAATTCATAGAAAAACTCTTAGCTTCCCAGTTCCCAGTTCCTATCGTTCTTCTTCCACCTTCGGCGGTTCCCCACCCAATCAACCACTCTTTTCTCTATTCTGTTTCTTGTTCTTTCTCAACTTCCATGGAGCTTTAATTTCAGTCAAGATTTAATGCCAGTTTCTTTTGCCATGCTTCCATGGAATGAGGATGAACAATTACGAAATCTGGGATGATTAGAGTCGCGATTTGAAGCTTAAGTAGTGATATCAAAATCGAGATCTTAAAACCCCAAACTCATATTGAAAATCCATTCGAGAAGCCTCTTTAGATTCCAGTTCGCCATTAACGATGACGAGTTTGATGAAGAAAGGGCCGGTTGGCTATGTTTTATTAATTTGATTAATTATTAATGTTACAGTTGGTAGATTAAACATATATATATTATATTATATTTGAAGGGTGGTTTGGAGATTAATTTTTTTAAAAGTGAATTTTATTATAAAAATAATAATTTAAATGAGATCGTACCGAAAAATTGTTCGGAGTTGAGTTCGGACCAAAATTGATGGATAACATTAAAAATAGTGCCATGTGGCGATCATCTAGATATAACCTGCCCCTTACTTTTTCATTTACTCCATTACTTTAACTTTTTATTAAACTGCCCACCAATTCCCTACTAGATAATGTTTTGTAGGACGGATAAAGTAACAATAAACCTCTAAATACAGAAGAAAAATAATCTGATAAACCAACACTGCAAAACCATGCTTCTTCAACTTACTTAGGACAAGCAAGACCATAGCAGTCCATGGAAACACCAAGACTCCCGAAAACCAACAGTGTTTTATACGTAACTGCAAACGCATCCACGCGAATAACAAATTTCTGGTTTATCGGTAAAAATTGCACTGATAAATATCAGCGAAATTCATTTCACTCAGAAATACACTACTAATACCAACAAAAAGGGTATCTTGGTTCACATAAGCCCTTACAAAAACATTGACCTCGAGCTCTAAACGCAGGTCGAAGAAGAGCAAAAGAACTGTTACTTCTTTTTTCGCTTTAATTGATCGCCAAAAACACCACTTTACTTAAATTATATGTAGCTTACAATGAGTATGTTATGCTAAACTAGTTCTAGGCCAGCAACTATTACAAACTCTCACCATCTTCAGAACCCAGCATTTCTTTGACATCAGGTACTAACTCGATGTCTCTGTCGGGCTTTAAGAAAATGAAAGTACAAGAATTTCAAGAAGTTAACAACTTGTCTAATAGTTAATGTAATTAAATTGTTCTCAAGATGATGAACTAGATTTCATACCTGCCATAGCTGTAAGAGACGCCAAAATAGATAATCAATGGTCATTACCAGGAAAAAAAGCTTGCCAGCCCAATAGCCACAGGAAAGGTACCTATAAATACTCATTTGGATGAAAACTCACTAAAAACAACAAACTCAAGGATCAACCAGGCAAATATATCAAGCTAATTACTCAAACCCCCATAAGTTCATCTCTACGTAAAAGTATACGTGTAAAATTTTAAAAAACTGAAATCAAACAAAAAGAAGAAAAATGACGTAAAAATTTTTAACACATTGCCTTTCATTTTCCTTGGTGAGTTTCCCTCCAAAAGCTGAAAATACCGATATACATATCTCTTACATTTCAATTGACCTTGTTTGGCAATTTGACATCACAAAATTTGAGTTTTCCATAGAAAAGAATTTGCTAAAACAAACCCAGTAAGAAACTAACTCACAGCCGGTGTACCACTTTTATCTGTTCTGGAGAACCTCACAGATTAACAATGTTATTTTCTGTTTATTGTTGCTTAGAATTTTAGAAAAATTTAATAACATGAGTCAATATTCAGACATTGTGCATGTACAACTTTACGAGAGTTTGAGGCTAACACAAAACTATAACGTGAAAATCGTGTGCAAGCTAATCTCCAACTAATTTGCTTGGCCCATGGATATGCAACAGTTTTCTTCATAATGTTTCTGTATGGTTTAATACAAGATATTCCTCAAGTCTCTAAATTGATATGATTACTATACATGATGAAACTAATGCTATCTAATCTACTATATGTCTATATTAGATGAGACATGGCTGCCTCTGGGACATGTAAATATTACTTTAAACAAAATATATGAATAATAGATATTAAAGGAGTTTTTGTAAGCGTACTTGGATAATCGTTCTACAAGATCTTGACTCGGACATCTTAAAGCACGGTCGTACACAATCTCAGTCCTTTTAGCAACATCATGCCAGCTGTAGAGTTTCTTCATCTGCCAATTATAAATTAAGCAGAATAAATGATTCCATAATTTTGTTAACCTGAATTTTGACTAAAACTAGTTACTATTTTTAACTCGTCAACAAAATAAAATAACTCAAGTCTTTTGTACCGTTACAGAATTTCATAAATACTCATTTTCATCCTAAGGGTATTTAAAGCACATATCACGTTCTTCTTCACATACTTGTACGGTATGTTTTCCTCCTTTGCACCGTAAAAGGTTATTTCTACTCTAGCTTTCTATTCCTTCTTATGACTCCATAAATAATTGCATGGCCAGTATAGTGCTCTTACTGCAATTAATATATGATTCCATTTCATGCATATGAAAACTTACACGGCTGTGCATCACTTGTGGATCAATCTGGGGAAGTAAATCTATTGCTTTGGTAATAGCCAAAACCATGTCACTGGGATCCGGCTCTGCAAGTACAATCATATCATCTGGAAGAACCTATGGGCATACAATGAAAGTTTCAAAAAACCTGGAAAAAAAAAAGTCATCATAGATGTTCAACATTGTGCATGAAGAGTAAAGTTCTCATCACCGTGCCTCTGGGACACCTCCCACACGTGTACTGACAGTTAGCAATCCACAACTAGCAGCTTCCAATATGGCTATACAAAAGGCTTCTGTTAAAGAACTGTCAAATGCACAGAAGAAATTAAAATACAAACGCAAGAAATCCCAGCAACTTGAATAAACGAAAAACTTGAGTATGTGGGTCAGCACCTATTTAAAAATATATGTCCAGTTATCAGAACAGATTGTACTTGAGCATGTGGAACGGCACCTAACATGTCAACTCGATCTTGTAGAGAGTGTTTCTCCCTCATCTCTTCCAGCCGGACTCTTTTAGGCCCGTCTCCACCAATAACAAACCGCACCTAAAGAAAGAAACGCATATCAAATTATCAGATACATAAGCAACATTAACGAGTCACCTTGCAGCCTTTTTGGAACTTGTATATATAACAAATCAGAATGTGGAAAGAGAAGCATACTTACATTAGGATGTAAATTGCATACTTCAGGGATGACTTCCACAAGTAAGTCCGCCCCTTTTCGATAAACCAAGCGACTAATCACCACTATAACAATCTCTTCACTGGCGAGTCTCTCTGGCGCAGGTGTAAACATAGCCGTATCTACAGCATTTGGAATAACGTATACCTTTTCAGGTGCCAGATCAGATCTCAAAACTGTGTTTTCCTTGCTTGTATGAGAAACACATATAGCCTGCGTCACGTCTGCCAGGGTGAATTGCAAGACCTTATTCATGTGAATGCTCCCCACATCAGCAAAACCATAGAGGGAATGGTCAGTAAACACAACTTTGTACCCCATGGTACGTGCATGCATTAGTGCTTCATGACATAGTGTTGAGAAGGCCTGATGTCCGTGCACCAGTGTTATCTTTTCTCGAATCAAAATTGTTCGTACAATCGGAAGTGTGCCATAGAAAGTAGGTAGTGTGTTCTGCATGAGAAACGGTTTCCAAGGTACATAATAGACTTTCAAACCCCCAGTCATGTATCTGACTCCAGAACGGTTTTTGTAAGCATGGGTCATCACGACTACCTAACACGCAAGGAAACACCATTTTACAGTGTCACCATTGTCAAGAAAACATTGGAAGCTGAAAATGGAAAGAAAAAATATACACAGATGAAAGTTAAGAGAGTCCAATACTAACCTTGTGACCTAGCTTTATCAAGCATTGTGACAAATAATAAATGTGATTCTCCACGCCGCCAAAATTGGGGTAGAAAAAGTCAGACACCATTAGTATTCTGTGTTTTTCATGTTGGCTCATTTCGTCCATATGCCTAGGTCAGAAAATGAGTCCTATTTCAAAACAGATCCCACACGAAGGGAAGAATCTCCGTAGGAAAATCAAGTTGAACACACAGAAAAATGACACAACTGAACAAAAGATTGTAAAAACCCAGTGAAATGCAAGAAACATGTGTAATCTTATCATGTACTCGCTTACACGCAAATATAAAGGAAACACTAATGCATGGTCACATTTTCTGCTCATTTCTTCCTGTTCAAAGTTCAAACAAGGATTTTCCCCAATTTGATCTACAGTATAATTTCAAGAGCAGGGGCATAAAATCAAACATAAATATATTTAACAATTGAAAAACATAAACATCAAAAGTACATTGTCTAAGTTGAGCTGCAGAGGTCCAATTTCAGGCAGTAACAAAACAAAACAGTGACAAGAATACAACACATAGCATAGCAGTAGACACAGTCGAAGACTCGAAGCATCGATTGAGCTCTTGATTGATTCAGATTTTAACCAATTACTCGAAGCCCTATTTCTTTCAAACTGACCTCCAACGAGCAACAGAGATGAAGTTATTGCAGATTTCGAACTGTTGTAAAAAATGGTAGAAACCACATCAACCCTTGGTGATATTGAATGTCGATGCACGAGTACATACCTCGACCAATCGATGCGCAATTGGCGGCTTGGTGCGAAATGAAATTGGCGACTGGATTTGGGGTTTTGCCAAGGAAATTCCGATCACCACCACCGTCAGTGAAGCTGAGCTACAAGCGTTGGAATTTGGACTGCAAATCGCGTGGGAACGGAGGATTCATCATCATCTTCTGATTGCTCCAAGCGCGCTCTATTGTTTCCAACCTTAGTTCGATAGTTCGCCAGATATAAATCTCAAGCAAAGAATTCCACTTCCGGTAAGGATCCGTTTGGTAGGAAAAGGTATTTTGACAAAATTGGATTTTGGGTATTTCACTTATGGGTCGAAACTAGAGTTTTAGGGTGTTTTATGGTGAAATATCCCGTTTGGTAGCTATTTAGGTGGAAATCAAAAAACTGGAATACCTCGTTTGGTAGGAGCCAATTGGAAATCAGAGTTTTATGTTTATTACGTAAATGTAATTACGCGAGTTTGCCAGATGTTGCTTACGTTATTTAGCAACGCAATTTTGAGCAAATAATTAAGTGAAATTACGTTTTTGTGAAAAAGCTTTCGATTTTTGTATTTTTTTTGCCTTTTGATTGAGTTTTGAATTTGACTATACTATTTACTCAGCAGATGCAGGTACGGAAAACTTGTCAAAATGCAACATTTTGCTGAGAAGAATCACTACTGATACACATCCAAAATACACCCAACACCTACCTAAATTCATCCAAACCGAAAATAGTAATCCATAATCACATTAATACAGGAATTGCAGCACCAAAAATTTATATATTTAGGTGTTTTAGGGAGTAGAATCATTTCTTGTAATGACGAACATGTCAAATTTCCATGTCTGGATCATCTTCATCGATGATGTTTGTTATCGGGGCCTCGCTTTGTTTTCCAAGACAGACAATCAATTCATTTGGTCTGCGGACATCTTCATCCATCAAGTTCATCTTCTTCATATTCTTACATGGACGGAATATCCAAGTTCAGAGGTGGATATGATAGCAGCTCTAGGTGGAAACGTACCACCTTCTTCCAGCCATCTCTTCTCTAGCAATCCCGGCAGCCCCCATTGTCTCCGTATCAATGATTTACCTCTTCAAACCCATCATATGCCATCATCTTATGCCACCTTTGCCTTTGATTGTAGGCAACTCTGGAGGGATTATGTAGTTCAACACCGGATAACCATATCAGCAATCACGAACAAACTCGGCGTCGTGAGTGAAAACCCTTGCCATCACTTGTCCATTAGACTTGATATCATTGCATGTCGGATAACTCTCAAGTTTCCTTAATTGTTGTGTGGGCATCTTGGCAAGGTTTGTTCCACTTACAGTACCAAACTCTCTCGAGAAGATAGTAAGTGGCCTTGATGTTGTACAGATTTAGGAAGAATTGTCCGGTGGAGAATGTGTCTAGATCAACAAAGTGTATGTACACATCTACACCACCTGGATATAGAAAATCACCGGCTTCGTTCTTATAGAAAGCTCCTCCTGTAATGACATGGATTGGACACAGCTTGGTCGGAGGTCCTGATTTATCAATACATAACTAGTGTAAGTATGAATGATGCAGAATTATTACAAGCAAATATGAATCGCAACACATAAAATGCAATACACAAAATGAGTATCCACACTGATTGAATCATTGGATCTCAATACATAATTTGGTCCCTGCATAAAAAGAAACAGGCTGCGGTAATTGGGTGCTCTAGTTCTGTACCAGTTCAGGATTGGAAGTGGTATGGCAGATATCTCTCCCAACTAAAATTCGTACATCTTTTTGGCGTCCTATTCGGTTTCAGTTCAGTCTTACCAGATGGGCCTTATCATTGATAAGCTCTCTCCCTTTTGCCCGTGATCGCATCTTAGGCGTGATTGTACTTATGCTAGGCTTGTATGGGTTGTTTCAGCTTTACATGTTGCGCTGATAATGCATTCTCATGATGTCTTAAATGATTGGATTCAGTAGGTGAGATGCTCTTGTGACACTAAACAGTTAGCTCATTTTGTGACTTTGTGCTGATGTATTTGGTCAAGCAGGAACAAATTAATACATGAAATTTTTTTCCTATGATGCTCAAGAGTCGGTTCAGTTTGCGGACATAACTTTACGGGTATTTCGTGAAGGACAAGCAATCTATGCAAAGCCAAGGGTGGATTGTGCTGCAGTGGGAGAAACCTTTATGTGGTTTTGTCAAGGCTAACTTTGATGCCTCATGAAAAAGTGGACAAGATCCTGGGTTAGGAGTGGTTTTTCCGGAATCACTTGGGTAAGGTGATAGTTTGGCGAAGATGCTTCTAATGCATTGGTGGCTGAGTGTCTAGCTATTCGGTATGTTGTTTAGGCTGCGAAGGTGATCATTGCGTATCTTCGAAGGTGATAACTCCTCTGTTATTAAACAGATGTTGACAACAGAGCCTTTTTCCCATATCAAAAGTATTATTTCAGATATCAAGTCTTTAGGTGATCATTTTGAGTCTGTTTCATATAGTTTTGTTAAACGTGAGGCAGTTTGTCTAGCACATGATCTAGCTAGCCATAATTCTGCTATTAGTCAGGGATTCTCGGATTTACCTGTTGGGGTTTCTTGTAATTGATTGAACTATTATGATGAATGAAGTATTTTTATCCTAAAATAAAATTGTTAGTGGTTTGAAAAGTTACTAAGGATTTTAGAATATATTTGTTATTGTTTGTGGAAACAATAATTCTTAAAAATGGATACGATAATCTTTAAAAAAAAAGATATTTGACTTGCTTAGTCCATGAGGTATCTATCACGGCTCCATTAATAAGTTTCTTCAAGGTTGGCTCTCCATTCGAACCAGAAACGAATTTTCTTTGTATAGGTACAAAATTGGGGGCAATCTTCAACAAAATAATCCAATGGCATAATCTCTGCATTGAATTCCAGGTCTTGATCAAAGAGCTCCACATTAATTTCCAGCAGCTCATGTATGAACCAGGTCTGATATTTCATTTTCTGAAGAACTTCTGCAAAGTCGTAGGCCTGTGTTTCATTTTTTAAATCAGACAGTTCAATGATCTTCGACTGGCAAATACTAAACAAACCATACAAAAGGGCCCGTCCATGTGGATGGTAGTTTAACGACAAGTATTCCACCGCGACTGGAGGTGAATGTGGGAGATTTTTCACTAAAATACGTCGCCCATCATGTATTCTAAGATGGAGAGATATTTTTTATGAGCTCAGTTCTTTCAGGGACTCTCCCAATTTTACAAACCATGAATCATCAGGGTCGTCGCATTCAAACTGATGAACGTCGTTTTACTCACCAAAATAGAATTTATATTCTGCCAAGATTATCCTAATACAATTCTAAATAGAATAGTGATAAGGTAAATCCCGAGGT
>JAYMSL010005187.1:0-10348 GCA_036897195.1 Plantago coronopus
TTAGATCGGTCCAGTTTAATCTAAGATTAGATCTGGAGCTGGTCCAGATTAGGTCTATAAAAGTGGACCAATAATGGATCTAGTTTGGACTCAATCTAAGTCTACATAAATTAGATTTGGGTTGGACTAGACTTCAAAATTGACACCCCTAGACCGGCATGTCTGTTTATTAGGTAAAGTTCAATGGAATTAATTAATATTGAAAATTTGGAATGGTACAATGATAATTAGACAAGTACTTAGTAGTAGTATTAATTAGGTTTCCATTAATGATTAGATTATAGGACTGGACCGGAGAGAGTGCAACGCGTGAACTACCTAACAACCTCCAAAACCCAATCATATCATTTATGTGAGAGGATGAACAATTCTTGATGCTTTTGACATTGTTAGGATACCAATTTTTGTGTAATGTTTTGGTGTAAATCGGTGTTATTTTAAGTGTGAATCGTTAACTGGATGTTTTCTTAATTTAATTTTGCACTTCGAATGTTGACTAATTTGTTCATTTAAACGGAAATGAAGAGTGTGTATGGTGTTTGACGTCGAAAGATACAATTCATGATGTCACTTAATACATTTATACATTTCCGTAGCAATATTAACTACCCGTTCATTAACATAGGAGGTACCAAACAAAAACATTAAAACGTTAGAAGTATTTACACCTAACTACATCTACCAACTTTGAGGAGTTTAATAAGGGTGACGACCTCATCGCATTTTAGCTAATTGATTAATTATTAATATCTTACTCAAATCATAGAGAAAATGAAATTTAGGTACCTAATTGAAACGACTAAGGTTATGGTCAGTTCAATTTAAATTCAGTTTTTCTCACTTCAGATATTTTCAATTGAATTTAACATAGCATAAATCTCTTACAGCGGGTCGGTTTTAATTAAGGGGAGACATGTTATCTCCGGGAAGTCGGGTGTAATTGGTTGCTTTGGATTGTAGATTTGTCTACAACTAGTACAAATGGCAGAAGCCCTACCATATATTGGAATTGGACCATAAAACTGTCAGCTGTGAATTTACATACATACATAAATTCATTCATATTTTGTTTGTGTAATTTAATAGCAGCAGCCAGCAGATGCATTCTTTTACGAAAAATGTTCGATTGTGTCATTTTTACAGCCATTAAATATGTATCTAGTGTACGTTTGTACGATCTGAAACTGAAAGCACCCACTATATTGTGTCGTGCCCATAAGCTGGCTGACAAAACATGTGAACCTTGCCCATAGTAACGTCCAAGTTACTATCATGTACTCTAGTATTCATCTGCAAGCACATATGTCTCTGGTCGGATTATTCGAGCCGGGATGAATACTCGTTAAGATCAGTTCGCACAATATTAGTATTTCCTTCCTCCGTTATAGTCTTATCTTCTTATGAGATTAGACACATGCTTTAACAAAATATGAGGTGAAATAGCTAGATACAAATATTAAAAATAAGAATATTATGAACGCAGGGGTGGTGCAGTGGTAAGGTGCAGGGTGTATTGGTAAGAGGTTCCTGATTCGATTCCCGGAGGTGGATATTTATTTGGTGTTATAAGAGGTTGGTATTGGTGTGGTGATATAAGGTGGTATTGAGTTCGTGTAGGTTAATATAGGAGTAGGATAGATTTTACCTCTTCAAAACAAACAAACAAAAAAGAATATTATAACAGATAATGTACACAATATGAGAAATAGTGAATAGAGTATGCGATATAGTTCTAATTTGAGGCTGAAAGATAGAAATTCCGATCGTGAGTGCCCCTCATTGTAGCGCTATTGTAGCAGTGGCCCTACAGCGGGCCCACAAGCTATAGTGAAGGTGAGTGCAGCTGCGTTCGACGCCAGGGTCAAAGAGACCCTAAAAGATGAAATTGTGATAAACTAAGAATAGAATGTAAAAAGTCGAGATTTGAAATTCAGTTATACACAAATCTTGTATGCGACGAAAATTAATATAAATGTATTTTGACTAACTAACGATAACAACTTATTCCAGTGTCGCGATCAATCCCGCGTGCGCAAAAATTATATTGATTCTCTAATGAAAGTTCTAAGTTAGGGTGGCGTGTAAGTTAGTATATGATAAGGTTAAGAAGTAGTTAATTAAAAGATAAAATGTTAATGGTTTTGTGTAATGTTGTTGACCTAATCTTATCTGTGGTTCAACGGTAATTATTCTTCTAATCATGACAATCAGGAAGATAAGCAATCTGCCTAATCCAATTGATTAGTTTAACTTAAAAAGGCTGTTTTAGACTTGTCCGGATCCGACACATTTTGTCACACGTTCAAATGTCATGTTCACCAATTGCTTATATCACACGTATCTAATCTTGGACAACATCTATTCTCTAGATAATATGAGTTTCATGGGACACAAATCTATATATGTAACTTAATTTATACTATCACTTACCCTATAAGCAACTTCTGATGCGACGTGGTATGTAGTATAAGGTACCTAAACGTTATTAACAAATTAAGGGATTGAATTCAAAGATTGACGTAACATGAATTAAAATATCATTTTTATTTTTAAAAGGCAGAGGTGACTCAAACCCCGGCCTATTAATTGGAGGGGAAGCGTCTTACCAACTGAGCTGCACTTCGTTTTAACAATCTCTTGCCCCATGATACAGCCATCGGATTAAAATGGACATTGATACGACCTCTGCACTACACTACACAATACACATGACTAATTTGTCGAGTTTTGTTGAGACCGTGGTAATATTGAAAAGATTTGCACCATTCATTAATGAAACTCAACACCGTCAAAATCAGGTATCAAAAATCTAAACTTAAAGTTCATCGTCTCGGTTGAGGGTTTTAATACTAGTTTCATTACTATAATACTATTTTATTCACCGTACTATTATTTATCTGCCAATTAGTGAGGTTATGTGAGCCGACCCTTACCGAGGAATCGGCTCGGCTCGCTCGGTAAGGTAAACGAGCCGAGCTTAAGCCTCGTTTTATGCTCGTTAGTTTAACGAGCGGGTCGATAAAACTCGGTAAGTCTTATTATATTGGAAAAACTCGTTAAGGCTCGAAAAAAAACTCGTTAAAGTTTATTAATTTTCGAGCTCGAACTGGAGCTCATGTTGTCCCTCGTTTATGTAAACGAGCCGAGCTCGAGCTCGACCTCGAGTCAAGTATCAAAATACTCGACTCGGCTCGTTTAGCAACACTACTGCCAATCGAAACCGTTGATTACGTAATAGGCTATCGAACAAACACACATTTACTTTGTGCATTCAAATCCACTGGTTGAAAAGCAAAGTAGACAACAACAACCCTGCAATTAGATATCACAAACTTTTACCCAACCATAAGAACAAAAGTAGAACATAAACTGAAACTTAAGCACTCAAAAATGTGCTCAAAATTCCTCATGCAACACCATTCTACTCAAAGGACTTGGACCAATCTTTTTCCTCCTACTTGCACTTCTCTTCCTAATAATATCCATCTGATTCCTTCTCCTCACTTGCATCATTGCTTCTTCCTCTACAACAAATCTCCTCATCAAAACATCATCAGTCAACGATTTTCCGCGAAATATCTTCCTCCCTTCTACGCTCATTCTCGCGCTAGGGGTACTTCTAATAATGTCTTGCGATGCAGGGTACGCCTTTGACCTAGGGTAGCTGTAGCTTCGTCTTGGTGGGACATCGGCTTGGAAAACCTCAGTGTAGGAAGAGATGGGCGCGCAGAGACAAACTCGTGTGAATGAGGTTGCCACTCTCATCGATGTACTCTTTCTTAGCTTCTTGCTCGGATTCGGAGACGGAGTTTCCGTTGTTTTCGAAATTGATTTCCAAAGAATAGCACCATTTTTGGAGGGAATATGATGAGTTGTTTTTGGAATTAATCTCCATGATGTAGCCATCTCTAATGCTCTTTGGTACCAAGGCTTCCTAAATTGCATTATGACATGTTAAAATGAGAAACATCACCTTCATATATCAGGTTTGAATAATTCTCATGTTCGAAATAAACGATGAACAAAATAAATTTAGATTACAATAACATCTAAATTGAGTCAAATGTGAAAATTTTCTTTTTTGAAACTACAAAACTTACTCCTACTCCACATTATAGTGACTATATATACCTTATAACTCTAATCTAAACTAACGTATGTTTTTGCCGGATTCGAACTTCCGACCTCTCATCTGCTACTCCAACTTTCTTATCACATTGTAACTCTTATATTTAAATCAAACGAGAGAGTGTTTGTTCTTTTTCGTGTTTCGGATAATATTGAACTCTTCGGATATGTGACTAAGTGCAATATCATGGGAAACATCAATATTGGAATCGAGTCCTAAGTCTCCCGACCCGTTTGATTCGGTCATATGTTGATTATGGAAGAAAACAATTGAGTCTTTGTTGTCTTACTGTTTCAACACTTGATATTGCTACTTTGACTTTCCCATTTTCCGACACCCGAATCATTTTATATTCTTGAATCTTGATTACTCTTTTGACGCTTTTTCGACAAATTTTTAATTAATAATTAATCAAATATTCTATAAGTTCAATACAGAGGACATAATCACTTATTGGGGAGATATGATCACTCATGACGGGGATCGAACCCGTGACCTCTTGAATCTGGGGTGTCTCAGCTGCTACTCGGCTACATCCTACAAATGATTTGACTTTTGACATGGAATATAGAAACGGTGTTTATTTTCTTGCATTTGGATAATTAAATGGTCTCAATTTGTATCCCGTTCCCCGCGTTTTTATTTTCATTTTCCTTCTCTCCTTCTCGCGTTGACCAAAACGAAGCATATTCCAAATCTTTAATTAAATTTACAAAAAGAAGAAAAATAAATTACAATTTTCGATTTGTGGTAAAAGATCACCTTTAACTGGTAGAAAGAAAACCACTTATAAATTTAATTTTTACTTTCAGAAACCTGCTGCATGAATTCGTTTTTGATTACAAAGCACAATCCCTAACGAAAACCGATAGTTCATTGGGCCACAAGCCCATCGAATCCTTAGACAAATTTTTTGTTGGGCCAAAAGTCTAATGGGTCATTCCCAACCATGGCTTCAGACTTCAGAGTTACAGGTTAGGAAGAAAAATCAGAAAAATTCTTCCCAAGTGTTTTGCATCAATATCGGTAAATTTGCCAAATTTACATCGAATTTTGTAAATTTGATAAATGTACCGATATTGATGCAAAACACTACGAATATTTTCCATACAATTATCGCTTCTTGAAAGAAGTTTTCTGTAAAGACCCCAGACCTTACCTTTCACATAGTGTATATATGTAATTTTCATTCAAAACAAATATTTGTATATAATATTACTCCCTCCGCCCAGCAGTAGATTATCTAAGAATGCATTTTAAACATACTTATCTGGAGAACGAAGTTACTTGAAACTTTACTCTATCATTCTCATTCATATGTAACCAACGAAGCAATAAACTCCGGAATTCCGGATATGAAATTGAACTTCAGAAACAACATCAACTTGGCAATCAAAATAAGCAATTTAGCTGATCAAAGCTTATCTATAGCATCTGTCATCCAAGTTCCAACCCAATAGGCCAATACCCAGAATTATAATGGCTGTCCAATATTCAAGTTTAATTAAGCCACATTTCTGAAACACTCTAAGATGGGAAATACTGCAATATATGTCTACCATGCCATATTCACTATGTAATATGTATACTCTATAAACCAAACTACACCCAAAACTCAGAATTCTAAATGCACTAGCAACACACTCAAAGATAATAATTTCGAAACTGTTACTGTTTACGAGCCCGAAACATCTGAACTGTAATACGAGGGAGGTGTTACGTATACCTGGAGTGTGAAGAATTCTTGGAATCTTGCATGAACAGATTGAAGTAAGAAAGAAGATGAAGTGAGTTGCTTCTGCTTGGAGATGGAGAATGATGAGAGGTGAGGTGAGCTGCTGAGATGGTCATTAGAAAGACTAAGTAAATGAATGAAGAAGTGATGAAAACACTTTAGTGACTGAAGATAGGTTGGCAATGGCTATCTTTTCTTTTCTTTAATACAACACACATTTGCCTGCCTCCAACTTTTGCTTTTCCAGAAATCATTCATCTCATCTCATAAAAGATTCATTCAAACTCCAAAGTTAAAGTTAAAATCTTTTGCTTTTTTACACCTCAGATACTATTACTATTTACCAATTAGGCCATTCACAGTAGTAATGCATGTATAACCAGTATGTTTCTGATCAATGCATTTGGAACATATGTGTCAAGAAATCAGCAAACTCTTCAAATATCAGCACTTTCCATTAGAGGATTTGATTATTTTTTTGATTCCTTGGATTGAAATCTACTCATTTTCCATTTACTTTATTATCAAGTAACTCAATATTTTATAAGTTGCTTTTATTTAACATGTCTAAATTATCTTCGTTACCGTTTATACAAGTACATACATCGGGAGAGCATGACTAATACTCTCTTAACAACATTTTTTACATGGATAAAGGTCGAATTTAAAACCTTACTTTAATGAATTAAGTGTTTGGAACACAAAATCTACACAACACTATGTAGTCCTCTACCACTTCCCATTATTAGATTTTTGGGACAAATATCAGGTGACATAATCTGTCATAATAATCCATCATTTGCTTGTCACCGTCACTATATATAAACGATTTTAAAGTCTAAACACTTCTCAATTAACACTCATTTCGCTATTCTTTAATTCTCTCACTAGTCATAAAAAAATCCACCCTTAGTAAGTGATCTTCCTACGTAACTTGAATACATAACATAAGTGGATTCTTAAGAACGTACATCTTCGAAAAGAACAGCTCATAACATTGTTTCAGTAAGATCACACCACAAATTGAATCCTACTACCAGTTAACACAAACTGAATATCTCTGTTGAAATCAGGTGGCTGGATCTCAGAAACTCTGAAGAAAAAGCTACTACTATATGAGTGAACAATCTACTGGAGATCATAATCACAGTGTCTTGAGATCTTGATGGATGCTATGATATGAGCAGGTAAAATTTGCTGGTATACTAATTATTTGAGGTAAAATTGCTCGTGCGATCTTCTGACATAGAACAATCATACAATTGACACTTTTTGCATGCTTTTAGTCTATGTCTCAAAACACTACATGCCTGCAGGATTAGTGATCCAAAACCACTTTAAACACCATTATAACCCTCCCTAATCTTCCCATTCTTTTCAATATTGGATCACACATCTTGCCTTTAAACAAATTTATAATTTTGCCTTTGAACATATACGGTTTACATTTTTTGCCATTGAGAACTTTCCATCTTATTGGTGAACCAAGTTTAGTTGTTTACTTAGAAAACACATGCTATTGGAAAGCATCATGATTAATCTTGTAAATTTCTTTCCAATCAATGATCCAAAAAGCCACTACAAATGAAGGATCATCATCATTTACATCTCCAGGTTTATAGATCTTATGTTTCCCAGCATGTGTAGCAAATAAAATGCGTATATTATAAAAATATAGGCAAACAATTGCACAAATGTAATTTTATTTATTTCAAATAAACTTTGGAGTACAATCTCTATAAATCCTCTGATTCGACTCTTAAAGAAATTTTCGTCTTGGACTTTTGAGAAGTTGAGCGGCTTCGATGCTTTGGTCTTCTCGTTATTTGACTTGGGAGTTTGGATTTGTTGACTCAAGGGCCTTCGCGGCTTGTTCTTGAATCGACGATTTGAGTTTGATGAAGTTGGTGATGAACACTTATGAACTTCTTGGATTTGATGTTGATTCAATGGCCTTCGCAGCTTGTTCTTGAATCAATGATTTGATTTGATGGAAATGTGATGAACACTTGTCAACTTCATGGATTTATTGATTCAAGGGCCTTGGCAGCTTTGTCTTGAATCGATAATTTGATTTGACGAAGTTGGTGATTTACACTTGTGAACTTCTTGGATTTGATGTTGATTCAAGGCCCTTCGCAGCTTGTTCTTGAATCGATGATTTGATTTGATGGAGTTGTGATGAACACTTGTTAACTTCTAGGATTTGTTGATTCAAGGGGCTTCGCAGCTTGTTCTAGAATCAATGTTTGATTTGATGAAGTTGGTGATGAACACTTGTCAACTTCGTGGATTTGAGTATCTCCTTCTCCAAGGGCGTTCGTGCTTGATCTTGAATTTGATGGAGAGCTCCAGGAATTTTGGTTGTAACTTCTTTGTGGGCTTTGCTTTTGATCTTCCTTTGTTGTGGTTGATCTCCCAATAACGTTTCTCCAAGGACGCGCAAGCTTCTCCGTGGATCAAACGTCGATCTTGGCTTTGAACTTGACGAAGAACTCCAAGAACTTTGGCTAGAACTTCTTTGCGGGCTTTGATTTGGATCTTCCCTTGTCGTGGTTGATCTCCCAAAAATGTTTCTCCAAGGATGTGTAGACTTCTCCGTGGATCAAACGTCGAATTCCTCTAGCTCGTTGATGAACTCCTTGGCAAACTCCTTGAAGACCTCCTTGGATGCTTTGAAGCTTGTTGGAAGAGAGAATTCCTGGCTAGCCCCCTCTCTTCTTCTCCTTCTGGTGGCTCTTGCTCTTCTTGTTGTGTGTTGAAATGAGTGAATGAAGACATCTATTTACACTAGTTGGGATAGAATTCTTTCCAAAATCAAGGGGTGGATGAATTCCTATTGGTCTATTTCATATTTGATTTGATTTGAATCAAATCAAATCTCATTTACTCATCTTCTTTCCCATATGCATGATTTTGACCTATTCCTTTCATATTCACCATGTGACACATTTAATTTAAATTTATATATTAGAAAATCATCTAGCAATTTAATTTGTAAAAACTCCAAAATGCTAGACAATTTAATATATAAAGTTTTATAAATGTCACATTCTATAGTAGACAAATTTTGCTGAGAAAAACTTGGGAAATACCACCTATTTGTGGTCTTTTCAAAAAGACCACCTAGGTAACATTGACAATTCCATCAACAACATAACATCACTTATAATAATACTAACATTACCAAAAATCATTATACAGAACATCACTATAAAAATCAATTAAACTAATTTCAAAACAACAACATAAAATCAACAATCATCAACCTAACGTCAATTATAACAGAAATAACGTAGGCAACATTACCAACAAACTAACAATTTTACAGATTCAACACAACACAATATACATCACTAAAACCTACTTTAAATCAGATAACATCCTTAATAAAAAACCTCACATCACTTATAACAGTACTAACACCACCAAAAATCATTACGTGACACCTGCCCCTGCTCAACTGGCACTCATCCATATTGTCAACAACACGGCCCTTACGCTTGGTCTTCTCCTTACCGCCTCACCGTACTCACTTTCTTCTTCTACTTTAGTTTCACAACCTTTTTCACCATCACATTATTCAATTTCCTTTTATTGGCTTGCTCACCTAATATCAACGCAACAAACAAAAACACCTATTTCAGTTACACAACATCAACTAATATATACTAAGCAACACATATAATTAAAACACACCACCTATTCTGAAACAAACAACATCACATATAAAACACATGAGACCAATGATTCTGCACTCAACATCACCAATAAAAATGTCACCATACAACTGCACAAACATCAAAACAACTTGCACCAACAATAAAAGTCTACATACAAAATGCACAACATCGCCATTTTTGCACTCCACATCACCAATAAACCACCAAAACATCACAAAACAAAAAAAAGTTCAAAAAACCCCCAAAATCACACTAACATCACTTATAAAACAATACATGTAATACATGTAACATTACTAATAATCATACTAGCTTAACTTAATAGCATGGTAAAATAATCAATAACCACACTAACATAACTTATAACCAAAACAAAAAAATAGGGCTAATGAATATATAACATAACTAATAAAACATCATATCATAACTTAATATTAGGGTAACATCATAATCAATTATAACCCAACCAAAAAAAAAAAAAACCAACATAACTATAAAAACTCACCAAAACAATTAAAAATAATAAAAACTCCAGATAACATCACTAATTCAGTCCTAAAACTAAACAATTCGAATCAAAAGCATCAATAGATTCGTTTCAAGATAAGCATCACCAGTATGACAAATAACATCAACCATATGTGTACCAACATCGTCAATTTTACACTCCACAGAACCAATAAACCACCAAAACATCACAGAACAAAAAGAATCTAAGAAACCGCCAAAACCACAATAACATCACTTACAATAAGCAATACATGTAATACATGTAACATCACTAATAAACATAAACTTAAT